>BJBW01005909.1:63970-76069 GCA_004320125.1 Scolopax mira | reverse complement strand
CACCTGGAGCCCTGTGTGCAGGTCTGGAGCCCTCAATAGAAGAAGGACACAGACCTGATGGAATGGGTCCAGAGGAGGGCCACGAAAATGCTCAGGGGGTTGGAGCACCACTTCTCCAAGGACAGGCTGAGGGAGCTGGGGTCGTTCAGCCTGGAGAAGAGGAGGCTCCAGGGAGATCTAATAGTGGCCTCCCAGTACCTGAGGGGGCTACAGGAAAGCTGGGGACTGTTCACAAATGCCGGCAATGACAGAACAAGGGCTAATGGATATAAACTGGAGAAGAGCAGATTTAGATTAGACATTAGGAACAAGTTCTTTCCAATGAGGGTGGTGGAGCACTGGAACAGGTTGCCCAGGGAGGTGGTTAGACCCTTCCCTGGAGACATTCAAGGTGAGGCTTGACGAGGCCCTGGGCAACCTGGTCTAGTTGGAGGTGTCCCTGTGACTGCAGGGGGGTCGGACTAGATGACCGTTGATGGTCCCTTCCAGACCAGATGATTCTATGATTCTCTGATTCTATTTTAATTAATACTTATTATGCAGGCTAGTCCCCAGCAGTACCCTTCTTACCGTGATGGTTTTCTCCCCCTCCCAAAAGACCACAAGAATAAAAAGGCTTTTCAGGGCTAAGTCTGGAAAAGCACTTTCTTTAGCAGAGTGAGGAGAATCACAAACCGGAAAAGGAGGAAGAGAGGGGTAGCACCCAGGAAAACAAGATGCAATAAAGCACTTAACAGGAGCTTTTGCCACTCGTAAGAAGTAGAAGTATTTTCTTAAGGCTGCACCCAGAAACCAGACAGTATTGAGGCAAAATCTTGCATGTCCTTTGCTCTTCAGAGAGCCACAAAGAGAAGATTCTTGTCTGAAGAGAGATTCCTAGTGAGGCTTTCAAAGGCTTTATCCCTTTTTCAATGTTGGCAAACTCTGAAGAAACAGTGTTGAGGAAGGAGGGAGAGGGAAGACGGGGAGAACAAAATTTCTCTTGCTTAAAATAAGTCTGTATAAATAATTCTTATGAGGGGAGTGAAAAGAATTGCGCTGAGGAGGCTCATAAAAAACCAATGTTTAATTTTTCTAAACTGGGCCTCCTGCGAGTAATGCTCTGCCCTGAGACTAATATTCATCCCTGCTCAGAGAACCAGCACAAGGACTATTTCCACAATAAATGACCTTTAAATTGGGCCTGACATGATGTGTAAGTTTTGTGCTGGCCCTCTGTGCTGCAGTGAATTGCATGCTGAAGAGGGAACGCTTGCCTTTCCCCCGTGAAAAATTGCCCACACCTGCCCCGTCACCCCCAGCCACCCCCAACACACATTTGTTTCTGTGCCCTTTTGGCTCCGAGGCTCCGCATCATGAAATAGCACCAGAGCAACCTACTCTATAAAAAAAAACAAAGAAGAAAAGGCACGCTAAATCATAGAATGGCTTGGGTTGGAAGAGACCTTTGAAGGTCATCTAGTCCAACCTGCCCCTGCAATGAGCAGGGACATCTTCAACTAGATCAGGGTGCCCAGAGCCCCATCCAACTTGACCTTGAACATTTCCAGGGATGGGGAATTTACTACCTCTCCATAGGCAACTTCTGTGTCCTGGGATCGGGACAGTCTTTTTTGAGGTGAAAGTCCTGGAAAGGAGGCAGAAAAGCTACAGGAGCTCCTGAGCTCACGCGTGCTCTAGCTGTGTGGAAAAAAAAAAAAAAGAGAGAAAGAGTGGGCAAAGTGAAGGTGTGTTGGAGCTGAGTGTCCTGGCTCCCAGCCTCTCCAAGCAAGCACCCTCCCCTCTGCAGAGGGCCAGAAGGTGGTGAGAGGGCAGGATTGCCCCACAACGTCTTCTCTCAACAGCCAAGCAGCTGGGCTGGCCATTATTTCTGGCAGGGATTTATATGTATCCTTACCTAGAAACAAACCAAATGAGCTCCTCTGCTGGATTACAGCAGAATTTACACACATACACAAAAAAGCTTGTTTCGTCGCCAAGCACCATTTTTACCACTTTGCCGAATGCCAAGTCTCTCACTGCCTCATCGCCTCCAGGCCTTATATCCATCTTTTCCTCCTGTTTTCGGGAAACCCATCCATTTCTAACCACGTCCTTCCTGCCGCCAGAAAGGCTGCCTGCAGCGAGCACCCCATTTGTCGCTCTCGCCGCCTTCCTGTGCACTGATGTCTCCACTAGCAGCAAAGCAAACCCTCTTCCCACCTGGTTCCTGCACCAGGGACCTGGCCCTTGCTCCTCCCTGGACGATCACGTCAAAAAATCAACAGTCGTGGCGCTGTCTGCGCCCCAACCCGAGCCTCCTCTTCCCAACCTCCTGGGAGGTCACCGGAGCTGCCCAGCCCCACAGACCTCCACGTGTATATGCTTCCCCCAGCAGCATGTCAGGCCCTGCAGAAGGAGAGTGAGGCCCTCACTGCTTTTTGGGGAATCACTTTTTCATCACACGACGCCACGAGAGAGCAACTTGCCGAGGGAAGCGTGTGAAATAACGGAGCATCTATTGTCCCTGCCCACTGCCCCTGCCTCACTTAAAGCACGGCAGAGAGCGGGGGCTGCGTGGAGGAGAGCAGACAGAGGGCTGCGGAGCCCCTGCCCTCCTCTGTTTCACACACAGCCTTCGCCCAAGTGTGGATTTATTTTTTTTTGTTGATGCAAATGTGTATGATGAGCAAGGATGGGGCTGGGGAGATATAAGCACGTCGTGCTGTGCTACCGCGTTGTTCTTGCTACTTGTTGAGAGCCAGGACACCGCAGGACGATGGTGCTCGAACACCATTAACTGCTCAACAGCGGGATCTGCGGGAGCAAGTTGAGCCTGGCAGCTACTTGAGGGCTGGCTCCGGCGTTTTTTGGGGGAGGAGGACCACCCCTTCTGCTTCCACCCCAAGCCTACATATTCTCTAGGTGTGGCATTTTAAAAGCTAAAGCATCCCCTCGTTCAGAGCAGGAGAAAGCCACGAGTCCAGCAGTTGCAGGGATGAGGCAGCACTTGCGCTGCCTTCGGCCCTGCCATCATGACAGCTCCTTGTCACGCCTCCCTCCTTACTCACCCAGCTGCACCACCTCTCGAGGCATACCGAGTTCCTTATCTGCTCTTCTGCTTCTGCCCTCTCCCTCCTCGTTGCCTCTCTTTGAACCAATGCTTTTGCATCTCCTTCTTGCTTCAGCACTTGCCCTGCCTGTAAGGAACACCAGTTCTGGAGTTACAAAGTAATGTCTGAAACAGAAAAACATTGCAGTCAAGAAAACTCTCTTTAAAAACTAAGAATATATATTTCCTTTGAATTTCCCTGTGTCTTTTTTTCTTCACAACATCCTTAGTAAACACGAAAGGCACTGTGAATGGGATACAAGATACTGACAGTTTTCATTTACTTCAGAGATGACTCTGCATCAGAGGAAACGTTTCAATGTTCTCTTCCTCCTCTTCACACATGCATTTCCCTCCCCTCTTCCTCTGCACACAAAAAAATACTCTGGTTTTCTTTCCCTATTTCCATTCTGTGCCTACAAGGGTAGAGATGGCACCCAGCTCTGGGGCAGATGATTCACTTGTGGTGGGAATCACTTGTGCTCCTCAAGCACACAAACAACTTAGAGGGAAGTTTTAAGGGGCTCAAGGCAGGACGCCTTGAGATCTTGGTCAGCATTCCCAAGGATGAGCAAAAAGCTGACAGGTGTGACAATTGGAGAGATTTAGAAGAAGAAATGGAAGAAGAAACTTTGGCCAAGATCCCTGAAAGCATTTGTGTCCTGATTTGGGGTGGCCTTTTGCAATCAAAGCCTAAACCCTTCAAAAGAGCTAGGTTTAGATAGCTTAAGATGGAGAAGTAGAGATGCTAGTAATTATGAAAACTGCTCATCATGTTATTTACATGACATTGGCTGGCATTTACCAGCTAATAAGAGCAACAGCAGGATAAAGAAAGCTGCTGCATTTTAAAATCCCTGCCAGTAAAAAAAAGCCCCACTGCTGGGCAGCCTCTGGCCACAAAATCAGGCTGGCTGGATGTGTGCACCTCTCACTCTGCAGGTCGTCTGGCCAGGCTCCTGGCACCGAGCAGCCACTCCAGAAAGCAGAAGTGCCAATTGCTGGGCAATTGCTGTCACCATCCATTTTTTACCCCCTCTCCATGTTCGCCTGCTCTTTGCACGTGTCGTTCTCTCTGCCTGGTCAGCCCTGTAGGCAGAGAGAGGAAGGGCACAGCGTGCTGCAGATGGAGACCTGGCAAAGGGCGACCACTGCTCACTGGTTGTTGCCAGCTGGGCCTGGGGAGGGACCAGAGGAGAGGGTGAGCTTTGGCAAGGCTCCCACACTCAACCAGCACCACGGCTTTGTGACCTCTTGCTATTTTTGGTACTTGTGACGTCTCATCACGGTTTCCTAGCCATGCCCTTTAATGGGATTAACCCGCGGTTGCAGAGAATACCCAGTCTCAACCCACCCATAGTAATGGTTCAGAAGCTTCCCTTTCCTCTTAACCTAGAAAGCAGCTGTCCTGGATTTCTACAGCACCCAGTGCTTAGCGTATGAAGGGGATGGCATTAGGTAACGACGCTGCTCAGTAGCTGTTTCTGTCCTATCGCTCCAACATTATTTATAACCCGATTGCTCTGTCTCTAGACACAACCCAGCCGTCTGCCAGGAATGGACTTGGGGCTTTATTCTCAGAGTAGTATTTGTTTCTCCTTTCTCACACCTGCAGCCTCAAGAGACTTTTTTCTGGACAACTCAGTTAACCCTTTCTCTTGACATGATTGAGAGTGAAGAAACTGCAAACCTGGTCCTCCAAACCTCTTCCCTTAGGGGAATTAGACCTAAATTATTCCACCCATAGCTTTTTCTGATTTGTGCTTTCAGATGTGGGCTTTTAATGCAGCATAATGAAAATGTGCACGTGGTACTGAGAAACAGGACTGATTCATTGCTTTCAGCTTAGAGAGCAACAGTCTTCACGTAGCAACATATACACTCTATAAGTTCAGTCAAGTTTCTCTTGACCTCTGAGATATTTTGGACAAATGGTATAAATTTTTCTGCAGAGGCTTATAGTCCTGACACATTAGAGGTTGTTGTGAAGGAAAACTTACTGGGTTATGCAGTTGCTCAGGACAGAGATCTGGTGCTGTTGACCTGCTGGGAAGTTTCTGTTTACCAGCCAGTTCAGTTGGAAAAAGCTTTTAGGTATGTCTTTTAAAAAAAAAAATAATACCCAAAACAATCCCTTTTCCATAGTAATGCCCAGAGGCTGGCTGCTGGGCACCTCTTGTCCTCCTCCACACCATTCCTCAGGGACGGCGGCGCTCCTGGCACACGTGCACCAACTGGAAGTGCTCACTCACTGCTCTGCTTCTTCCCTGCCATCCCACATCAGGTTCTGGCCATCGCACCCCAGGGGAATTTATTGTGATGGGCTTTTACAGCAGCCACTTTGTGCTAGTGAAGTAATAAAAATACTGATAAATTCAGCTCTTGCTTTGGGGCAATACAATAGACTTTTAGACCCGAGGCTCAGGCTCAGAGAAGGACATGAAAGGGCTGAGCAGCAGGAGCTGACAGAAGTTTCTGAGAGACTCAAAACTTTTGAACGGTCTCAAAATCAGACATTTTGCCTGTGGGAATACAGCAGGGCTTGTGGCCTGGAAATCTGGTGTACAAACGACAGGAATGCCCCGTGGCAACATCAAACTCTTGGGGCAGTCTATGCATAAATGGCAGAGGTGCACTGTCCCAAAGAGGTGGGTGAGCAGCAGATGGAAGGGCACGTCCAACGTGCTTGGATACATTAAAGTGCATGGACAGCTCACCCATGTCCTGGTCCATAGAAAATGTGCCACTGATGCCAATGAGAGCATTTCAAACTGCTGAACGTCGAGGGAAGTTTTGCCTTCTCGGTGATGCCCATGGTCTGGGGAGATGCTGATGTTTCCAGCCCATGTCTCATGCACCTCAGGGTTGCGAGGTGGTGGAAAGGGGCACCCTCCACCCGTGCTGCAACCCCCTTTGTTCTTGGGAAATATCTGAAACGCCCCACAATGGGCATAAACTGCAGGGGAACAGCAGCTCCCTCCTTCTGCAGCTTCTGGCTCAGAAGAGACCTGTGGAACCAAAGGCGAGAAGAATAAGCCACATGAGAGAGGGAGCCAGGGCCACACCGCTCGGCTCTGCCTCAGTTCACAGGGGTGGAGGTTTTCGCCTGCATCGGCCACTGCTCCCAGACAGCAAAGCAGCCTGTGGCACGGTGCTGTCTCCTGGTACTTGCCCATCCAAGGTCAGCCCCGTGCCAGGGAGTCTCCTCCTCGGCGCTGCTGCGCCTGAGAGATGAGTTACCCCGAGACTGACACTGCAGCTCCCACACACAGCTGCAGAGCGAGTTATTTAACTGCACAGATATTGCTGAAGCACAGGCTGCAATGCCTGTTTTCTTTCCCAAGTGAAAAAAAAAAAGAGCATTACATCATGCCTATACTGAGACATACTCCTTCCTTAAGGACAACAGCAGAAAGCTTATCTCAGAAAGCGTGATAGAAATGCAAGGGTGCTGGCAGGTGGGGATGGGAGAGGCCGGCTCCTTCCTCCCCAGTGTCTCTGACCTTGTCCCTGTTGTTCCTCTGGGCATCCTGCCCATGGGACATAACTTGTTAGAGGGGGAGGATGGGGAGTGCAAGGGAAGTTCTGTGGTGCCTCCACCTCCTCTGCTGCCAGTGCAGCAATCATGCCTCGTACCACAGACATTTGCAGAATTGCTGGAAGGAGTTCAGAGTGATGGAGATGTTGTGATCCACCTGCACAAAAACACCAAGGTGCCCAGCATCTCCTGGGGGCCTGAGAAAAGCAAAACACCATGAAGCCCCCCACAGTGCACAGTCAAATTTGGCATGGGAGGGTAAAAGGGGACCTTGGGGGATGCTCACATGGCTAGCCCTAACCCATGGCTAGCTCTGCTAGCCCCCCAGAGGGACCTTGACACAGGCAGGTGATACTGAACTTATCCCACCTGCAAGCACAGTGCTCAGCATTTGCTGCTCTCTGCACGTCAACAGCATCTGAAAGGTTCACAGGAAAAAAAATAGTTATAACTGGGTTGAGTCATATCACCCACCGTGACTAGGGTTGTAGTTCCTCCTGTGCTACGCAAAAGATCCCCAGATTTCATTTCTACTGTCCATGCCATTGAAGTTGACAGGAGTTAGGATGCATTTGATACCAGGTGAGAAATTGGAGACAGTGCTCCACACATGAGTGAGCCCTTATAGGAGTCTGACGGAAGAGATTTGCTCACAGCAAAAAGGCAGACATTCATCTTGATATATCTCCTGTCACCTACCGCTGCAAATATGTCATTTTGTTGCTCTTTCTCCTCCCTCTCAAATAAGTGTTTCACCTAGAAGGAAATCCAGAAAAATAGATTAGTTTATTTCCAGCCACATAACAGATGTACATTCACTTCTCTTTCTGTGCGTTGGTAAAGATTTAGAGCACACTTTCAAAGGGAGCTTTTATGCATTTCCAGAATTTTCCATTTATGGGAAAAAAGATTAATTATATCAATAAAAACTAAATTATGTGCTCTGGGTGTAAAGTCTGCTGTGCTGGGGCACCAAGCCCTGTACAGGGGCCAGCTCTCTGAGGACCAGCTCAGTGTCACCTACAAAATGTTCCACAGCTTGACTTCCTCCTCAAGAGGAAGATCTTCAGAGTTGCCCTGGGGGGACCAAGGAAATAAATATTTTCACTTTGACCTTGGACAAAATATGGCGATTACACTGAAAAACTGGTATTAAATTTTCTCTAATAAGAAAACAAGTTTATAATTTGAAAAAGTAATAATCAAAGGAATATAATTTCTGAGTTGCTACCTGTAAACCTATTACCTAGTAAAATACCAAGAATTTAAGTGTCATATATTGGCCTAGTATGTTCCCACTTTAGTTATGAACAATATTGATATAAAGATATGCTTTCTTTGAAAAAATTTGAGAAAAGCCCGAAAATTAAACCACCACCAGCAAAACCCCCACAAAATGAGACTTTAAACACCACCATGTTCCCAGATTTATTCTTGGAAAGGTTGTCATATTTGTGTGAAATCTCTGGGAGGGAATGTATGCAAGCATTCTGCTCAGCATGAACCCCAAACACCCACCACACTGCGAGATTAAATGTAATATTTTGTTCCAAAAGGGAGAGACACTGCAAAGCAAATTATACAACCCTTCAGTGTGTTTTGACACCCGGAAGAGAAAGGTGCCAGGGCAATGTTTGGGGTTTTTTTTTCCACCATAAACACCAGATCCACAACAATGAACCATAAGTCTCCAAGAAAAACATGCATCTGGGTGTCCAGCAGCAGAAAAATATGACCAGAGAAGGGAGAAGCCAGCCTCTGAGGAAGAAGAGACCCTCTGTGGGCTGGTTGCTCCAGGACTGCAAGCAGAGGCTCTGTCCTGCAAAATATTTATTTTGTCTTAAAAGCAGTGTTATTGAGCATATGCGTTTATTGAGGAATTAATTTTTTTGTTGTAGTAGTAGTAAAATCCAGATGCAAAAGGGAATTACTGAATTACTTTCCTGCGGTAGGCTGGTGATTCATTCCAATGGGGGTCCCTGAACTTTGTTAAATAATGAGAAAAGGAATATCTGCAACATAAAGTGTGCTCTTAGCATATGTGGCTTTATTCCTAAATATTTCCTTCCTGTCATTGATTTTGTAAGAGCAATAAAGTCTTGCAAATAAAGGACATCCTACCTCACATCCTCCATCATTGAAGCTTTCACGATATATATGATTTATCGTAGGAACATACAGAGTATCACACTAGCAATAGGTTAATCTTAACCCCTCAAACTATGCAACTCGTTGCCTAAATCATGATGTAAATCAGGCCAAAACAAACCAGATCTCCGTTAGGTGTGCACATAGTGCTTTCCAGATTGCTAGACGACTATATTCTTCTCTGGGCTTGCTCAAGGCTCCTCACTTGTTTTGTTGCCTCAAGGATAAGGACAAAAATAACCAACACAGGCACAAAGCAATATTGCAGTGAGAACCGTCCAGCTCCAAACTGAACCCAATCAATTTTGAAGAAAACTCTTTCTTATTTAACATCTGCTTGATTGACAGGTCACAGGAAAAAATTGATTTATTTTTAAAATATTGCTACACATTACATTATTGCTTTTCTTCTAGAATATGAAGTGACTGGTCTGTCTTCATTGGAACAGATGCTCTATTGCATCAAATCTTGTATTAATTAATTGTCTCCCTACAATTAAATAGTGTGACCATCCCTGAAGCCATGTTTTTGGGGAATTGTCGTTTACAGACCTGGGCAGCCTTTTACATTGAGTTCACTGGGGGTCTAAAAACCACAAGAAAACAAAGAATTTGTTACATAAAAAATATCTAACAGGGACTGGTAACAAGACTATATTTCTACAAACTCCTGCCTGTGAGCTCAGACAAATGCAAGCCCAGAATACTTACCATGTGACTTTTATTAACGATATTGAAAGAAATCAATGAGATTCTGACATCAGACATTTGTGCTGCTCTGGAGGCAGCTAAATTATTCCATTTGCAATTTCTGCTGAAGATTTGCAGTCTCTAATAGATCTCAAAGAAAGTCCAGCTGGAGCTAGTCGGGAACTAGGAAACCAGTTGAGTTACACATGACTTTTGAGTTTGATGGAAAGTCTTTCTCTCTGCTGGGTAAAAGAGAGTTACTGAATTATTTCAAGCTGCAATCATAGGAAGAAAACATTTCAGATATATTTGTCTTTTCTTCACAACAGAAAGGGAGAGAGGAAGTTAAAAAACGAAAGACAACGGCTTAATTTGGAACTATTGTCAAACTGTGCTAAAAGGGCTCATTAATGTTGGTAACTGAGCCTAGATCAGTACAAAGAGGAATTCTTTGAATGTGTGAGTATATTCAGCACATCTGCATACGAGACCCGGTTGTTTACAGTGCCTGCCCTGTGAGTGTCTGTAAGGACAGGTACTCACCCAAGCCAGGGGTGCACTGAGGTGCAAACCCTCCTACCCAGGGCGTGCACATCTGGAGCTCTCAAGCAGAGATGTTCTGCAGGGATGCTCTGCCAGCTCAGAGGCAAAGGCAGACACATGAATGATGCATTAGCTCACCAAAGGCTGCTGTTCCAGGATCCAAAGCCACACTCCGGCGATGGAGTGTAACCACAGGAGACTCGCGCCGAGTATTGAGGTTACGCGAGGATTTTTCTTCTAAAGGCAATCTCACTCTCAGTTTATTTTGCTTGGTTTTAGTGTTCTGGCAGGTAGCTTGGGAAAGAATAGATTTTTTTTTTCCCCCCTCAATTTCGTGATTGATCTGAAAGCTTATAAGAAATTTGTTTCAGGTCACATCAGTATATTTACACTTCTACCTGAAAAATGAAAAAGAAAATCTAGAAAACATAAATTCTGGTTGAAGTAAAAAAAAAAATCTCCTATTTGACCTAAAAGTCAAATGTTTTGGCTATAGTTTTCTGTTATATGATCAGGTATTATATTTCAAGACAAAACCTGTATTAATTTTAAATGAAAAATAACATCTCATGGAAAATTTTAAGAAGTAATGTAAAATATCAAAACAAAACCTTTCATTTCAAAAATAATTAATAAATTCAAACCAAATATTCAATTGATTTTTAGTTCTTTAAAACCACGTTTATTTCAAAAAACTTATTATCAGCTTGTTGTGGTTTATTTTTTTAATTCCTTTGCTCAGTTGGCTACTAATTAACAGTAATGGGAAATTTCTGGTGCCACAAAGAGGAGGACAGGACATTTAAGGCTTATCAGGTAGCACAGGCCAGGAGCAGTGGAGGAAAATCTGAAGAACAGAGGTCCGCAGTATTTGTGTGCGGTTCACAAGACCCACATGGCTAGTCTTTGCTATTTATTTCTTTCTAATGTGCTCCCATAGAGCTACACCCACCTTCACAGACAGAGCACATTAGGGGCATGTCCCTGGTTTGCTCAAAAAAAGCCATGTGGTCCAAGACTACTCCTCAATGGGAACCAAATGTAGAGTGAGGACAGACGGTCAGGAGATTAATTTCAAAACACATTCTGGTTGTGGTCAAAAATGCTAATGCAGATTCTACATCGTATGTATGATGAGGGCCAGGTCTCTGAAATGCTAATTCTGGCCCCATTTATATCATCTCCTCGCTTCTAACTTGCAAGAGGTCCATTGCAAGATGGTTTGAGTGTTTCAATGGTACCAGCCAAAAAATGTAAGTTCAAGAAATAGTCACAGTCAGTCATCAATTACTACTCATTGCCAGAAGATGTGGGCTGTCCCAATTCTGGTTTCCAAATATACGGTTTTCTTGTTGACATCACCATTATCATGACTATTTATAAAAGGATTGGAAACTGCATACCAAGGAAAGAGTAAGTTAGTTAAGAATAATCCTGATACAAAATCAAATAGATATGGGTGAATCAATAACAAATTTAGCCCGGAAATTAAAAAACAAAACTATGAAGCAGTCCACATACAAGACAGTGTGAGCTTGGACCTCCCAATGTTTTAAAATAAGGATGATACATTTATGGAAGGGATTGTGTAAAGAAGGGATTAAAGTATAGGATTGCTGTGACAATCCTGAGACCTCCAATTTCTCAGTACCTGCAGGGCAGGGAGTTGGTTGGAGCTTGCTTCTTTACAGTGCTTGTTCACACTGCACTTATTCTGCACTTATGCATGCCTCAAATCTCTGAGAGCACTAGGACAAGGAAGTGTGTGTGGGGGCTGTCCTTTTGCTTTTTTCTTTCTCCTTACACAAATATAGCATGGCCTTTGAAGGGCTGGGCTTTTTCTACCTCCTCCTGAAGCTCAAGAGCTTGTCCACAGGAGACAGTATAGTGTGTCCTCAGTATAGTGTGTCCTCAGACCCCTGCCAGGCCCAGCTGGCTGTTTCCCTCATTTGTTCATCATCTGGTGTGGAGTTGAAACCGTTTGTGATGATCATTGTCTCCTGGCTGACTGCTTTTAGTTTCTTTGCTTTCCATCCTTTTCTGTTGCTTGGTATGGCCTACTTCATGACAGCCTGGGAGCTTTGTCCAA
>BJBW01005909.1:37674-63743 GCA_004320125.1 Scolopax mira | reverse complement strand
ATGCAATAAATGTGAGAGCCAAAGGAAATGGAAGAGCTGAAGGAGATCCTGAAGCAACCACTTGTAGTTTTGATCTTGACTCTGTGTAGCAAGTTGAGATAAAACACAAGATCCAAACAGTACTGAGCCCTGGCCAAAACTAATGTCTGACAGTAGATTTGTGGAAAAGTACAGGTTTTTAATTTCCAGTTACACTGCATGACATGTTTCTCATGAAAGATGCCTTCTCCTGAAGGCAAAGCCAACAAGGAGCATTATGACTAATGCCTCAAGGTTACTTTACCCAAACAGGAGGGGACCTTCTCTTTACATTTCTCAGAGATTCTGCCAGTGGTGGATAATGCCAAAGTATCACTGGGCGCTTGGGGCACATGCATTATTCAAGACATGCACTTTTTTGCAATAACTTTTATGTGGAGGAAGAAGGGACTGGTAAGATGTACTATGTAAACAATATGTGGAGAAATTATCAGTATGTACACAGTGATAATATTAGGCAATAAAGGTGCTACCAAAATTGATTCATATGCCTTAATAATGCCTTTCCACTTTCCTAAGGGAGGAAAAACAAAATGGAGATGAGACCTCCCTGTGTTGAAGATGATATTTTGTAAGTTCATATTTCTTTTCAATCACTTTCTAGGAAAGGATTTTGCACTGAGAGTATAATCTTCTCTTAAAGAACTCTCCTAGTGTTCTTCCCTTTATGAACTGGCATTAACTGTTATTAAAATACATATTTATTTACGTGGAATTGAAAACACTTTGGTTTCATTTGGCTTCTACAAGTATATGGTAATAGTAAATGTATCAGGTCACTGTGCTTTTTACATGTTATTATCTCCTTTTAGATTCTGCTTGCAAATAGATTAGAGCAAAATACATTTTAAAACATAGCAAAACACAAAGTACTTCAAAATAAAATCATTCTTTTCCAACAGGTTTTTTTTTTATGAGTTTTGCCTAAGGGTTTCATTTCATAAAAGCTAGATGGGTGTTCTGCAGTTTTTGCCATCCAGAGACTTTTATTGCGAGGATGGAGATTGTAAAGGTGGTTTGAGATTTCCACGGTGAGCACTCGTGTTCATAAGAAAGAAGCACTTACCCATAATGGCAAAGTTAAATCTGTACAGGATCGTTAAAATTCTGGAGGAGAAAAAAACAAATAATGTGATTCTGTCAGTGTAAACAGCGGTACAAATGAACTGCTTTGTCAAAAGAGCCCAATCCTTGCCTATACAGACACCCTCAACTGCCCTTAAAACCCTTCTTTTGCCAACCGAGCTTCCTCAGCAGCACAGGCTGAAGACCCTGCCCATTTAAACCAGTGAAACATTCCTCACGTCTAAGATTTTAAGCCCAAGAAGGCAATTTTGACAGCGTTGTCTGTAGGGCACAAGCCAAGCCCACCACACCATTTGCAGCAAACCTATAGCTCTGGTGAACTTGTGCCAAGTCCCCTGGAAAGGTAACTGAGCATGGTTAGAAATCTAGGTGCCACAGTGACCCCAGCATAAGATGCCTACATGAGTGATTATGTCTGTTTAAAAAGAAAAAAAAAAAAGAAATAAAAAGAGAAGTGTGCACTTTCATACTTAATGTCCATCCTGTATATCTCACCCATCTCTGTTCTTACTCTTTTTACCTGTCATATTACAAAGCTGCCTTTTATCAGCATCTTCTTCTCCTCTAGGTAGACATATACAATGAAGAGCTCACCTCTTTGTCTTGGATAAACTAGGCACACCCTCATAAAAAAAAAAGCAACTTTAGTCTCTATTTTAAAAAATCTCCTCTCTTTAAAAAAAAAATTTAATGGCAGTTGAAGCTGTCTGTGCAGTGAATGATTGGGCCTGTCTGATTAGAAGCTCACTTGCACTGAAGGTTTTACTGTCTTCAGGGCATGTTTTCAGATTTGCATATAATCTAGTCCCTCTTTTCTGAACACTTTCCAGTTTGTAAATTGAATCTAGGAAGTACTTTGATCTCAGAATCACAGAATCACCTAGGTTGGAAGGGACCTTTTAAGATCATCTAGTCCAACCAATGAAAAAAAGAAAAACAAACAAACAAACAAATGAAAAAACCCCACCCCCCCCAAACAATTAAAAAAACCCACAGACAAACCACACACCACACCCAGACTACACCAATCCACTACTAATCCATAGCCCTGAGCACCACGTCAACTCGTCTCAGGGATGGTGCCTCAACCACCTCCCTGGGCAG
This sequence comes from Scolopax mira, assembly GCA_004320125.1. Taxonomy (NCBI): domain Eukaryota; kingdom Metazoa; phylum Chordata; class Aves; order Charadriiformes; family Scolopacidae; genus Scolopax; species Scolopax mira. The sequence continues at coordinate 61,514 of BJBW01005909.1, read as the reverse complement.
CCCATTCCAATGCCTGACAACTCTCTTTCAGTAAAGAAATATTTCCTAATATCAAACCTGAACCTCCCCTGGAGCAACTTGAAGCCATTACCCCTTGTCCTATTATCTGTGACTTGGGACAAGAGACCGACTCCCGCCTCTCTGCAGCCTCCCTTCAGGTAGTTGTAGAGAGCGATAAGGTCTCCCCTCAGCGTCCTCTTCCCCAGACTGAACAACCTCAGTTCCCTCAGTCTCTCCTCATAAAACTTGTGCTCCAGACCCCTCACTGGCTTCATTGCCCTTCATTGCCTCTGTTTCTCAGTGCTTGGCAGCCAGGACATCAGGACGGGATGCAGTGCAGCCTTAACCCCATGGCTGCTGCTCCACAGACAGCTACTGCCACATCCCCATCTCATCTCAACAGCATCTCACCTGTACACCCAAGCACTGCCTCCATCCCCTCTGCCCCAACAGCCCAGCTGGCACCCATGGCTAATACACCTTCCACCACAAGCCCCGAGTGTGTTATTGCATTGGGAGATACAACACTCTCACGTCTCCTTCCTAGGCATTAAGGTCTTCCTTCCCACATTATTGACCACCTCACCAGTTTCCCCACCTCTGCAAGCTCTACATCTGACTATTCCATATCATTCATAAAATTGCTAAACAATAAATAATAATTGCTGAATAGTACTAGGTTGGTAGTTATCAATAGATTGGTAGTTGCTAAAGTGTTAAACCAGTACTAGAATGAGTTCCTGTGGAGAGTTGACACACATACCCTCCCTTTGGGTAAGAGTTTTCCATTCACAGTTGCATTTTGCAATTTAGTGGGTTAATTGGCATATGATCCACCTAGTTAGGGCCCACCATGATATTTGCAGACTGCCAATACTTTCATCAAGATGGCAGATTTCAATTGTTTTGCAGAAATCAAAATATACTGTATTGACATCATTAAGCTGAGCAAACTGATGTTTCATAAACCTACAGCAATACTTCTACTATTACTTTTAATTCATTACTTACAGATCCTCTTCTATTTTCACATGATGTCTCCTCCAGAGAATTGCTAGATTAATTGGTCTATAATTTGCTGGGTCATTCAATTTACCCTTTTAAATTGTGGCATAATATTAGCTCTGGCATCCCTCAGCCCTCCAGCTCCAAGATTTGCTAGAAATCAGTGTAAGCAGTTCATAAATCTCCTCAGGCGATCCTTTCAGTGCTCCTGGATACAAGCACTATAGCCCTGAGAGTTTACAATGTTTAACTTCAATAGTTGCTGTTTAACATCCTCCCTAATTAAGAACAGAAGAGAAAGTGTTTGTTCCCATGCTGAGACACAAACCCATCATTCTGCTTCTTTCTGCTCACAGAACAAACAATTATTGAGCAATCCTGGGGCGAAGCTTTTGGGCAGAGGTAATACCTTTTTTAGAATAACATTTGATCCTACTGATAGTAAGTCTAATAAAAGATTTTATCACTCCCTATAAAATTTGGTTTACCTGAACCTTTAAACTATCATGATTTCAACAGCATCACTATAAGAAAAATTATAGGGTTTTAGTATCAAGACTGATAATTTTATCATCCTTGTCTATGACTTCCCATGTACCAATGGTAAGGTTTCATCTGTTCCTCATACATTTAAGGAATCCTTTGGAAACAAAGAGATTTAGGATGTTCAGCACAGTTTTTAGCCTCTTTTATCAATTTTCTTTCAACAATTCTGTTAAATTTAAGAGCCTTCTAATCCAATTTGCTATATGGGAATTTGCATGAACATGTACACGTGTATTTGGTTTCACACATAATCTCAGCTCTCGCTTCTAATCTGCAGCAGGCTGTAGTCTGGTTCTCCCTGATTGCTGAATTGCAGGGGACTGAAATTTAATAAACCATTCTTGAAGAGTTTCTATTATCATTTCTACTGTGGTGTTTCAATTTTTCTCATTATGATTTTGTCTTTTGAGAATTATCCCTTTTCAGAGCAGAGAGGAAGCAAGAAAGAGAGATTGATGGATATATCTGTCTTCCAGTTAGGGTCAGCAAATGCAATTGGGCATGATCACTCACATTTCAACAATGTTTTTTACTTTATTCTGCAGTAACCAAGTTGCCTTACCCAACAGAATAATATCTAATGCAGGGTTTTCTTAATGATACATAAAAACAGGTATATCTTTTGTTCTTGAAAAACTACCTACCGTTTTTAGAAACTCTATGGTTATGATGTGAGTGGAAGAATGTACATGTTCTCCAAAATTTGACCTTCTTTGCTTATTCCGGCTACTTACCTCACTTAGGTTATAAGGGGGTGCTCTTGGTGAACTACAAAGGTCTTTCTCCTTCACTTGATCACCACAGCCCTTCTCTATGTAGCCCTGTGACCATCAGCATCTTAGCCTTTTGGAAATAAATCATTCTGGTGTACAAATAGCATCTTTGATGCAGAGAGCTCTTCCCAGCCTACCACAAGTTCCCAAAATATACACACACACACACCCCCTGCTGCCCAATTTAAACTGCTGCAGAAGCTATGGCCAGTGATTCGAGCACTCCAGCTATCTTTGTCTTCCAACTAGTTCTCACTACTCCTGATGGTATCCAGTCTTCTACAGATTAGACTCTCTAATTCCTCTTGTTTATTGTCCAAGCTTTTGTATTGATAGAACAGCTGTTAAAGAATTACTCTATTTTAAATGTCTTGGTGCTTTGATTCCTTACATTGCTGTAACTTTGAGTTTAAGTAATATGACCTAAGAAAATGTATAGAGTCGGTCCCCTTAAATTCACTTTCATTTGTATAGTGGTTAAAAATCTTTGGGGTCACTTTAGGCACTCCCCTGTCATCCTCTCCAGTGTGCAGTCACCCACAGCTCTGCAGTGTCAACACACATATAAATAAAACCCTCCCTCTTTCACTTAAGAGACACCTAATGGTGTGAAGAATCATGACAAAAACCTTTCTTACATGTACTTCCTCCTGGAAGACGTATCTTCATGTCTCCAGTCTACATCCTATGATGTTTAAGCCCAGACGTGCTCTCCTCCTCCAAAGTGCATTCACCACAGAAAGCTCTTCTGTATGTTCATATGGTGGCACGTAGCTAATACACTGAAATTATTAACTATGCAGTTTTTGCTGACTACAAGTGTAGATGTCGATTAGATCTTAGGAAGAAATTCTTTCCTGTGAGGAAACAGGTTGCCCAGAGAAGCTGTGGCTGCCCCATCCCTGGAGGGGTTCAAGGCCAGGCTGGATGGGGCTTTGAGCAACCTGGTGTAATGGGAGGTGTCCCTGCCCAGGGCAGGATGGTTGGAACTTGATGATCTTTAAGGTCCCTTCCAACCCAAACCATTCAATGATTCTACTATTTGTGCAATTCACTGCTGCTGCACTTAAGAGTTGCCTCCAGCCCCATTAATCACATAATTTCCCCAGGATGTTAGACATCACAGCCTCCAGGATATGACCTGCTCCTCCTCTAATATCTGCAAGTTATGGGCAAGTCACCTTATCACTGTGCAAACTTGCAGCAGCCACAGAGACCTGAAAGACTAAATACTCATTCTTTAATACACAACACCACAGGGAGAGCTCCACCACCCTCTCCCAAGCACGGTTCCTCCAGGTCCCACTGCTGTTATAAATAAACTGCATGCTGGCTATTTTGCTCTCACAAACTGGTGTTCCTCAGGTGGTTCTGCACAGCCTTGGGATGAGCTGTACAGATTAGCTCTGGGCATGCAGCCCGCAGGGATGTATTGCTGTCAACTTTTCTAATGTTTTTTTTTCTGCAAGGAAGAAGAAATTTGACACATGCATCTAGTCCTAATAACAAAGCCATTGTGGGAAATCAGGGGAGAGTGGTGCCAGTTGCTGTGTTGTATCTCCCTCTATTCCCTTAGCACTTTTAGGATTCTAAATTCTTTCTCGTGTCCAGAGAGCAAGTATGGGACATGTCACACCTGCAAAAACCAGCCTCCTTGTCTTTACATGGTAACACATGAGCAAGTCACTGCAGAATATTAGTCTAGCTGCAGAGCCTGGTTCTCTGACTGAGGGGAATGGCATCTTGGATGTTTTAGCACAGCCCTCTAGAAAAAGAATTTGCGTTTTAAGGCAGCAGCAGGATAAATTCTCCACTGGCTCTCTAGAGTAAACAAACATTATCTTCAGCAGGACAGAGTGTGATTTCTTAGTATAGCACTGTGGCTGGACAAATGTAGTCATTGGGTGCATAATTAAAGAGTATTGATAGAAGGAGGGAGCTTAGATTTTCTCTGCATATGAGGCTCATCCATCTGTGATGGAAACACTGTACCTATCACTCAAAAACCTTCTGAACACTTATAAAAGATTTCAAGAAATTTCCTGAGAATGACTGGGGAATTTGAAAGCACATTTAAAAACAACCAATTCCAGGGGTTCAACCTATATATCCCTTCAGGTCTGAGGGGTTACTCAGAGAGGACCTAAAACTCCTATCTAGGGAAAAGGAATTTGAGCAAATCTCAGTCTGTTACCTAGCAGTCAAATGCATCACAGATCAAATGGCTAGAACCTGAAGCTAGTAAAAATGAGACTCAGAACACAGTGTAGTTTTTAAAGAATGCCTGTACTTAATCACAGGACCAATTTACCAAGGGTAAATTGGATTCTCCATCACAGGGAAGTGCTGCATTAAAAGGCGAGGGTTTGGTTTGGTTTCACTAATAATTCAAATAAGAATTAACTCAGGGGTGTCTTGTGACCTTGATAGTTGTTTTTAAGATTTCAGTCTGTTCTTTCCTGTTCCTGACGTGCAAAAGAGGTGAAGGGCTGTCCTGCCTTCTGCCCCTCGCCCCTCCTGGCATGACCAGCACAGAGCCCTCCACAGAAAACTTCAGCAGGGACAGAAAGGGACCACAGCCACAGCAGCTCCTTCTCCAGCCACTGCAGGCAGGGGAGCCGCTCAAGATCATCATATACAAGTCAGTTCATGCTCTTGTTCCCCTTTAATTCATTTCCTTCTGTACAGTGTTCAGACACTTCTGACCTTTGGCCCTATGGGGTTCAGCTCCTTCTATAGCTGCCTCATGCTGACATATTTTTTTCTTGAAGTGGGTCATACAGACCTTTTGTCACTCAGCATCCCTGCCTATAGCAACAGCCTCAAGCTTATGACTTCAGTAAGAAAACCAGGCAAAGTTATGAGGCAAACAGAAAAAGTACCTTTTAATTCCCTGGGGTATGACATGACTATCCCTGGGGTAAATATTCCCTAGGTGGCAAGAATGCTCAGCCATCCTCGCTCTCCTGTTCACCTTGGTAGGGCAGAAGCTGATTTTTAGGGGCCTGTTTACCCACAGACATACTCAGGAAGGTCAAGGCAAAGTTGCTGCAGGCAGGCAGCCATGCATATAATTCAAAGCACATTCAGTTTGCAAGAAGATGCTAAGATGGCTTCAGGGTCCTAACACATACGATTTAGCTGGCATGACAGAAGACACTGCCTTTTCCACCTGCCTGTCCTCCTTGCTTATTCCTATCACCAAAGCAAGAGCGCAGGAGATGGGGAAGGTCTATTTCCTAGTGCCACAGTTCATCGACTTGAGAGTTAATCCAAACTGCAATTGATTGTGCAAGCAATTAATAAGACAGAGTGATAACTGCGGCACTGCGGAGAGGCTGAAGGCAGGCCAAGTTATGACCCTGCTGGAAGAAGTCTCCAGCAAGAGGAGGGAACAGACTGCTAATCGGTTAAATCTTCCCAACATGAATCACCTGAGTTTGTGCAGCAGAGTCTTTAATTCACTATAATTTAATTCTCCGAGGCATAAACTACGGAGATCTAAAGCCACTTAACACTCCTGAGTGAGAGCATCCAGGCATGCTATGAATTTTCCTCAGTGTCTTCACCACTTCAGTTCAATTTCTACCTCTCAAGCAGATGAGCCATATAACTGCATCTCAGGCTCAGCCTTGTGCAAACTCCCAAGTAGAGCTCTGGCCAAATGGTGTCTCAGTGCTTTGACCAGAAAAAGGGTTTTGTCCAGATCTTGCCCAGCTTTGATGATTCCACAGCTCTTGCTGTGAGAGGGGCATTTTCCACTAAAGACTGTTTTCATGATTAGGTGTGAAGCACTTACTGGTTTCATTTGGATTTGATAACATCTTCTGCAGAGATTTTTTTCCTTGGTGTCAGTCTATAGCAGAGCTCCAGCTGACATAAAAACTCCAGCTCCAGCTTGCATCTGAGAAGTGTATAAATTTTGAATGCATAAGGTCTTAAAAATTGAGTATCCTTAATGAGGTGTGGGTCATAAGCACTTCTGCTATTTCTCCACATCACTAAAAACTACTGTGAAGATTAAGGCAGCGAGGTTCAGAAATGTATTTTAATCATTGTGGGTAGTTTATGTAAGAATTGTTATTTTAGTCCAATTGCTGCAGATTGCAGAATACATACCTAATACCTAGCTGGATTTTAAGAATAGCATGTCTCTTGATTTCTCTTTTATTCAAAGCCAATTAATATTTATATTTTTATAGAAAGATAAAACTAGGCTTTAAGATCAATGAAATCTTTTATATTTAAAAATATAAGTGCTAAAATTATCCTTATCTTGTCCCAGAATGTTGCGGTTTTTAAACTGTAAGGACAGTGCTTCCCTATAAACTCATTTATAGAGAGATGGTAAGGAAATGTTTAACTCCAGTAGAATTTCATCAAGCTTATAAACATTACTATGCCTTTATATTTACATCAGAGATTTGGGTTGGGTATCGGGCTGTTTATTTTTTTTAAAAAAATATGGTTTTCATACATCACTAGTATACCACCCTGAGTTTGTAGAAATTACCACAGCTCAAAAGTGGCTGATCTGTACCAGTCAGGAATTTTCACTTGTATCTGTGAATCAGCTCCTGCATTAATGCAATGAGCAATTTGATCTGTTCCTGTCTGATCCCTTATAGAAGAGGAAATACTAAAAGTGAACCAGGAATACCACATTAGAAATGTCAGATGCAATTGATAGGCAATCAACGGGATAGATTCACCAACTATTTCCAAATGCCCTCAGCTGACACCTTTTCTGTAAAAATTTAGCGGTGGCCTCCAAGAGGAGGAAAACCAGTTTGACACATGCTCCCCACAACAGCTGATAAACTGAGATGCTCCAACACTCTGTGGTAGCTTTGTTGGCCCATCAGCTTCCAGCCAGCAAGCCTGGGACACAGCTGTCTGAGCCACTGCTAGAGTGCAAGAGAGAGAATCCATACCACACCAGCACTTCTGCACCTTCCACCCCGGTCTATGCTTTTGCCACTTGCCTCTCTAGAGCTGAGGACCCATTGCTTTGCATTTTCTATGGGGTGGCAGTACAGGGGCAAGTGGTTACCAAGTAGAAGACACTGCAGTGCAGGCTCACCTTCCTTCTCCTTGCATTCATCACATCCTGCTGTTAATAAGCCTCCATAGCTTGAGAAACAAACATCTTTGGAAACAAAGACTTAGATTCTGTCCTGATTTCCTTCCAGCTCCCTGCTGACAGATACTGTGAAGAAGCTCTTACAACTTGTCTCACTTTTCTGATTAAAAGCATTATCTTCATGTGAGGCTAGAATTTAAGGCATCAGATTGGACTCCAGCCGTAGCTAAGTGACAGTGTTTGCTAGATAAGTATCCTGAAAGCTTTGCAGAGGGTTTGCTCTTCTGAAACAAACTGTAATGATACCATAAATAAAGAGTGGCACACAGGAGGGCTCAAATTGGATTTCAGCCTTAGCCAAGTGAGAAAAGGGCAGCACCTTTTAACTAGGATACAAAAAACCTTTCTGTAAGGGGTCCTCCAGAAATGAAATCCAATAAACACACACAATTAAAAGAGAGAGAAAAGCAAAGGGCTGTGAGAGGACAGTCAGTTTTCCCAGGTAAAGTGGAGACAGTAAGAGAACACGTAAAGTACCCAGTCATAAGAAAACATATATGAGCACATAGATCACTTTAAGCCATAATCCTCAAGCAAATCCTCAAGAGGTAACTCCAGTTACCTCTAAAAATAGAACTGGATCTTTAACCGTGTCAGAGGAGTAGATAATAACCATCAGGAACCCACAGAGACTTGACTACCAGCATGAAGATTTTCCTCTGTATGAGAAACAGCACAATTTTAGCTTTCCAAACACAAGTGGGAAATGGCATATGGAAAATCATAGTCTGCTGAAAGGAGTATTTTTTCGTGGGGGGTGATAATAGTTTTTTCAGCCTATGTCACACACATAATTGGTTCTCTTTTTTCATTAATGAATTTCCATCTCTGGCTTTACACTGAACTAGACCTCAGGGACAATGGTGATTTAACAAAAAATAATATAACTTATATTAGTAAAATCATGCATTTGAACATAACTTATATTAGTAAAATCATGCATTTGAACAGATATGTGGGAGAGGAGAAGATGACCCGTGGAAGAAAGAGCTCCTCTCCCATATATCCATATAAATGAATGATTTTACTAATGTAAAGAGAGGTCTACCACTGCTAAGCCTTGTCAATGAGATCAGAGACTGGGCCCTGCTGTCTGCTCTTTAAAGTATATTATTTTTTGTTAGATCACCTTTGTTCATAACAGCCATTGAAAATTTAATGTTCTTACATATATCACTGTCAGACTCTATTGCACATTCATGAAGGAAAGTAATTTCATCAAGTGATAGACTATGAAGGCTACTAAATATAGATTTATTGGAAATTCTTGTTGAGGGTAAGTGAATCCTTTTTGCAAGCTGGAATAGAGAGCTACAGCCAAGCTATTTTCTTACCTGTCTATCATTCTCAGTGTAGAGAAAATGATGACTGCTGAGTTCTAAAATCAGATTATCACTGCAGTGCCTATAAGCTTATTTTTAAGTACCCAGTGTTTGTCTTACCTCTGGAAGGAAAGTAGTTTTAGTCATTAAGCTAAACATTAGGAAAAAAAAATCCTCTTTTTAACAAAAGTCCAGTTCCTATCTCTCTATTGCCAACCCTGAACTCAAGTGCTGCTGATCAGCAAGGAAAAGGAGGGCATGTGAAGATGACCATAGATCTACACCATTAGAGTACAGGCAAGCAAACCCCCTGCTAGCAGACGCACCTCAATATTTAATCCAGGCAGCTGCAGGAGAAAAGTGGGGGCACACGGTGCTGTTCCCTGAAAGGAAGATACCATATGTGGTGTCAGAAGTGGATTTTGTCTTTATTTCTCACTGTGAACCAGAAAGACTGGAGTGGGGTAGGTGGAGCCTGAAGCAGTGGCCAGAGACAGCAGGCTGCTTTGGTCAGCATTTAAAATGGAGACAGAGTGGACAGGGTAGGTTAGAACTGAGATTTGGTAAATCTAATATTTTCCTTCTAACATACCACAGGTTTCCTTTAAAATAATCACCAACTTATTTTATTTCCTAATTATTCAGCTGCTGCTTTCTTGTTACAAAAACTGATGGTGTTACATCATCAGCTGATGCCATCCAGCCTCGTGTTTGCACCCATGACCTGCAGGTTTACACTCTGGTGGGATTCTGCCACAAGAAGACACGGTTACACATGCTACACTGCAACCAGGAGCACATCCACGACTCCCAGGGCTAGACAAAGGAAACATGAATGAAGAAGCCAAGTGATAGTTCTCTGACAGAGTTAATTAACCCAAAAGCACAGCACTGCATGCATCCTCCTCTCTATCCAACCACAGCCCCAGGGCTAGGGCTGCTGGTGGGGAAAGTCTGTCTTCAAAAGTGATTAGCAGACACAAGCAGAGGGAGATTGACTTTAGGTGTTTGGCATCTGATTAGATGATTGTGCCATCCATGTTGTATCTTCATTTTCTGTTATTTCTTTCAGGGCAGGTAGAGTTGTCCCTCTAGTCTGAAAAGGGCTACAAGATTCAGCCACTCACGTGAAACTTTGCTTGTACGGTTTGTAGCTGAAAATGCTTGTGCAAACTCCCAGCAGGTCAGAATTTGACCCTTTCTGCCATGAAGGAAGAAGATGTGATTCACTGAGAGCTCAAGACACCCCCAGTGGAGAGGGTGCCTTTGTCTGAGCTCTCAGCAGCTCGCAGGGAGCCCCCAGGCTGGCCTCGCCAGGGCCGACCAAAGGGACCTCCAGCTCATTACCTCTGACAGTGGCCGAGAGCAGGTGCTCACAGGAGAATGCAGAAACAGAGAGAAACAGACAGCACTGCTTCCCAGTCTCCAGGGATGCCACAAGGAAAGCTTTCTGAGATGGCTTCCTCCCAGTCACTCTGCCTGCCCACCTGCATCCCACCAGAGTAGCTGGTCAACTGTCCAGCAAGCAAAGGAGGATCCCACGCTCCTTTGAACACCTTTGTTTCTTCTAATATGTTTCCTTGAGACCCTCATGAAGAGGAGGAGAGGGAGGTAGTGGCTGATATCTATTACTGTCCTGTGGAGGTGAAGGTGCATTGTCACAAGGGAACGGATGTGCAGTAGAAAGGAGTAGGTGATCTGGAAATAAGCTACAGGGGACAACCAAAGAAAACCTGTAACTCAAAATAAAAAAGAGTGAAAGAAAATAATGAAGAACAAGAAATAAGAAATGAGGGGAGAAGGGGGATAAAGAAAAAATATATGTATGTAGAAGAGCAGGATAAAATAATAAAACCTTCAGCCACAGGGAGGGAGTGAAAGCAATGAAAGAGGAAGACCTGGAAACAGCTTCAACAACTATCAAAACTGCTATCCTTAAACCATCTGCTAAAGCAATACTTTCAAGCAATTCCACTCAGTGCACACTCAATGGGTGTTGGCTTTAATTTCAGTACTTTTTCGTAATAGAGCGAACACACAAAATAATGAGAAGCAGCAGACATCCGGATTTTTCCTGTGCTCACACACATCCAGCCTGAAATGTTGTGTTCTGCCCTGAAACACAACCCATAGGTTTCCTCCCACTGAGTTTAGAAGGGTCCGAAAGTGCTTCTCAGGATAAAACTAGACAATGTGACAACATGGTGACATTGCTTAATCCAGAGCCGAATGCTCCGGGCAGCTGTAGAAGAGAGAGTACCTCACTGGCACCGATATCTTGCTCACAGATTATAGTCTCAAAGTCATGTTCAATCATCCCCTCTCTTTTTATTGATAATTACTCAAATCAAGATCATGAAACTAAGATCATAAACTGATACACAGAAGTAGTGAATTAATTTTAGAGTATTTTAAGTTTGCTCTGGAAAATGTTTCTTTGTCTCTATCTTGCACCTCAGTTATGCACGGCCCTTGCACACTAATAGTCTTGATAAAGAATCTTGCTGCTTTTGACCTGCAGAAGAGGAGGTTTTGGCCTATTATTTTGGCGACATCCATTATCAAGTCTGCTGTCCCAAACTCTTACTATCTGCTATTATCTACTTTGAAAAAGCTATAAAGTAGGATTTATTCTGTTTAACATCTAAGAATTAAAATAATTAAGCTATTTCATTCCATTTTCATCAAGTCAGAAATATTGTCTGAGTGCATCTACCTCAGATTTTATCACTTGAGTTAATTGGCTTAATTTGAAATAACTTAAAAGGGATGGGTGTAATCCCTAAATATTCTTTCCAGACCAATAAAGCTAGTGATTTATCCTAAGGAAGTCTGTCTTGGCCATCAAAGGTCCTCACCCAACCACACCATGTAAAGAACTATTTCTATTGCCATTGCAATTGGCTCCCAATGCCCTTTGGTGGGTCAGTGAAATCTGCCCATTTCACTCTGCTCCAATGATTTTAACTTTATTATGAGTTGCTCTCTTTCCATGGCAATGGCAAATCCACCCCAAAGTCAGCACCTTTACGTGAACCACAGCCTCTACAACAAAAGAATCTTCAGAAGCTCACAAGTCCTAACACAGCTCACCAACTAAGCCAAACTGGTGCCACTACAGAAAAACACCCATTAAAAGAGAGAGGCAAGATGCATTAACCAAATTAAGAGGGACAACTCATTCTGTTTAAAAGTAAGTATTCAAGTGCTCAGGTGTTCATTTAGTTTACCTGGAAGGGGATGAGCTCCATCTGGAGATGTTAGAGCACAGCTGAAGGGAGTGACAGGTTGACAGACCACCACACTGTCGTGATAATACCACCCAAGTCTCAAAACAGGTGTTATAACATACAAAGTGGTCTGGTTGCCCTTTAATTGCAGGTCCAATAACAATATTTAGCATGCAAGAATAGATAGATCCAGGTATAGATGCAGATGGTTGAGATATCATATAGCTGTCATAGATAAAAGAAATATCAGTTTAGCATACAGTAAGACAGCAGTCAGACTGTATCAGTGTGGTATTGGACAGGCTAATGGGAGTTTGGATGCCCAGGAAGTGCTAAAAAATCCAAGTTAAAATAAGCTAGGAGTTGCAGATCAGCAAATGAGAAGACCTGTCTTTTGGACAGTAGCCAACAGAAAAAAATTTTGCCTTATTGAGAATTATTTAAAATGGTAAAATCATATCTAATTAAGATTAAGACACCTTTATATCAATAATCAAGAAACTTAAGGAAGGGCCAGGGAACAGTGTTCACCTCCCCTTGGGCCACTATTTACCCAGAGATTTCAATGTGAAGATGCCCAGATTATTCCCAAGACATAATTGCTGAGTTTAAGATTTCCACCCTAACGGGTGAATATTAGTGTTCTTCAGGATAATCTTTCCTTTGGGTTTTAAGTATCTATCCCTCCCATTTACAAGCATTTTCCTTCTCGTTTAGTATCTCTGGCATCCCTTGCTGCAGATGTTCCTTATCACAGCAGCATGGGACGGCGCTGTGCTCTGTGGGACGGCACCACTCGTTACTTACCCTACATGCTGCATGATTAGGGGGTTGGCCACCATCCTCTCCACCTGTTGCCATGACAGCCCCGTCATCCTGGGAAGACTTCATCGAACTCTCGCACTTCCCACACAATGGGATCAAACAACAATTACTTCAGTGAATGGCATCTGGGGTGACAGCACCATCTCCAACAACATCCAGTGATCCAGTGAAGAGTTAAGCTCTGCAGAGAGATAAAGATAAAGCCTGGCACTCATAGACCAAACAAATTGCACAGTGCATGTGCAGGCCATGTAGCTGAAAGGCTGTCTAGCCTGCCAGATTTCACATCCACTTGGTAGCTTGGGGGGACGTGCAGTAGCCACCAAATCTGACCCACACCCAGTCAGCGTCAGCTCAGATCAGAGAGCTGACAGAAGCCTGGAAAAGAAAAACAGATGTGGCTGCTGCCTGGCTCTGCCAAAAGGGTTTTCATTATAGTATTTTTATCTTGGGGAGATGTCATCTAAGAAGAGCAGAAGTTGCTTGGAAGTGTTTTCAAAGAGAAAGTGACAGAAGCATGCAAATGCTTACAGGGAGGGATTAGGGAAGGGGAAGAGGGATGGGGACAAAGAGGAAATGGGACATGTGAAAGGTAGAAAAGATCAGAGGACTCACATAAAGGATGGAGATACAGACAAGGATGAGAAGAGGTTACAAATAATGGGAAGATAGGTAGCTAAGCAAGGTAGGAAGAATAACCACATAGCAAATTTTATGCTCTATTTTCCTCTACCAGATGAGATAAAGAATGGGGTTTTCTTGTATATCTGGGACCTCAGTGTCCCTGAGTCCCATGAGGTTTCTGTTTCCTTTTGTGAGCTGGACTTGGAAAAACACGGCCATGTGACATCACCTTTTCCTATGTCCTGTAAGTGTGCTGGATGTGGTGTGTCCCGACCCTTGGAAGGTCCCTAAGCCCCATCCTTGAAGTCCCACAGACTTTGATGTGGAAAAGCCTGTGAGTCACACAACTGAAGCCTCCACCCACCCCAGCAGCCTTAAATAATGGAAATGTAAATGACATGCAAATGTCACCCCTATCATGGCCTCAGGCAGTGGTTAGAGGTGGAGGAGAGGGTTGAGGAGACCTTCTGAGATGAACAGCAGGGATCAGGCCACTTGCAGCAGTTGCATCAGGCAACATGGGCTCTTCTCACTCAGCTCACTACATCACATTGAATCAAATGAGGAACACCATGCACCTTTGAAAAACCCATTCAGTTTAACAGTCAAATACAACACACCACAAAGGACAGAACAGGAGCTGCTGAAAGCAGAAGTTCCCAGCAGACAGCCCCTACCCACACTCCTCCATTAAAAGAATATTTCTTATTTTCTTCCTACACAAAGAAGCTGTTACTGCCCCATTCCTGGACCCTTCAAGGCCAGGCTGGATGGGGCTTTAAGCAATCTGGCCTGGTGGGAGGTGTCCCTACCCATGACAGGGGGGCTAGAACAAGATGATCTTTAAGGTCCCTTCCAACCTGAATCAATCCATGAATCTGTGATTCTATGAACATCTTGATCCAGGGGAGAGCTGACTCTCAGGATTGAGGCAGATGGGTGTGGGAAGGGGCTGCAAGAGGTAAGCAGTGGGGGAGCTGCATCAAGGATTCAAGAGTTAACATTAGCTCGTATAGTTAAATAGGCAGGACTTTCCAACACGGCACTGGAGAAACTGCTCTGGGGGGGATTGTGGCACCCCTTCAACCACCAGTAGAATATAAACAGAAGAGGGTGGAAAGCACTCGGAAATGACATGGATCTCTCAACCATGCCATAATGTGAACTGAAAATATGGATGGCAATTACAGCTCTCTGTATAATCCTAACTCTTACACAAAATGCTTTCATTCTTGCCAGAGGGATTGAATTGCAAAGTGAAGAGCTAAGGTTGGCTGATGGAACTTTCCAATTCAGGAAAAGCCGCATCTTGAAAATCAGAAATTGGTAAATGAATGTAAATCCACATAAAACCTTAATTCCACTCTGTCTGAATGATGTCTCTGCATTCCCTTATAACTTTACTGTGACTCTGTTTTTGAACTGAACTGATCAGGAGCCAACAACTCCAGTCCTGTAGGCTTGTGCTTAACTTTCTGCACAGACCGAGCAGCACGGCTGCTGAATGGCATCTCCACCCCTCTTACAGCCCTGCAGCCCTTTGCACCCAGCGCCACTTGCTGCTGCGCTTTCCTCCTCAGTAATTACATCGGCAGCCCTTGATCACCTCCCACCAAACTGCTGGCCATCCCTCAGCCAGAAAAGCACTGTGGCCTTCTGTTGACACCAGCCCTAGGGTGCAGCGGCAAAATCAGAAAAGGCACATCGGTTCTCTCCAGCGATGCACGGGGGTCAGGCAAAGGGCTGCCTGGATCATTTCAAACTCCAAAGTATCTAGTCCTTGTGCAATGCAACTGCCTCTGATGAATGGGCGCAAACTTGAACATGGGAAGTTCCATCTAAACACGAGGAGGAACTTCTTAACTTGGAGGGTGCCAGGCTGCCCAGTGAGGTGATGGAGTCTCCATCTCTGGAGACATTCAAAACCCATCTGGATGTGTTCCTGTTCAGCCTGCCCTGGGTGAACCTGTTCTGGCAGGGGGGTTGGACTAGATGATGTCCAGAGGTCCCTTCCAACCCCTGTCATTCTGTGATGCTGCAGGAGCAGCTGGTGTGCTTGCCCCTGCCAGGTTCAGGAACACCAACTCACATTTGCCTGCCTATGTGCCTTAACGCTTTGCCACTGGGCTTACAGAAATGTGGTATTTGCAGGAATGGACCTTCTGTGAGGACCTAAGCTCACTGAGGCACCAGCAGTGTCAGGGAAGCTTCTTATTGTTTGATCTAATTTGAAACCTGCTGTAAAAGAGCATAGTAAATAGTTTTATTCACACATTAAGCTTTGTGAGTTTGTAGTCTGTGTAGAACCTAATATATGGGGGAAAAGCAGTAAAGGAGGGAAGAGCAAGATAAATTATAATGAGGTCTGAAATGTGGTTAGATACACAACAAAGGCAGTTGAGCCAAACTAACTTTCTGTGCATGGTCTTTTCCTGACATATCACATGCAGTTCTGATCACCTGGGGAGATGGTTGAGATTTGTATTATTTCCAAATTAAATTAGAAGGAAGACTTTAAGCACAATTTACATTTGTATTGCAGAAGAAAGGACTGGAGGCAAGTTTCAGTTCGAAAGCCATATGAGCCCAGGTTGAGAATGGCTGCTCTTGCAGTGTGCCTGGTGTGTAACGCACCAGGGGTTGCCACCCAGGCAGAGGGTATTGATGGGCTGCCACAAGGAAGTAATTTGGTCATTGAATGTCCCACTGTCCCAAATGTCCGTGGTGGAGGATGGTAGTGATGGTAACTTTTATGTTAGATGTGCATCACCAGTTTCCTGAGGATGTGGAAGGGAATGAGAGCCAAATACCTCCCTCTGGAGCTTTGGTGAATAGAGACAGACTCCTCTTTCACTATAAAAGCTTTAAAGAGTATTTCTATTCCCAGAATCAGCTCTTTCTCCCTTCAGATGCCCTGTGTGATGTTTTGTGTTGTGACACACAAGGTTGGGTACTCTCTGTCAAGTCATGATAAGCTAAAGCAGTGGCCCTGCAGCAGAGACTCAGCGCAATTCCCGATAAATTGTCAGCAGAGTGGAAAGCAATAGTTGCCCATAATTTGAATTTCATGCCAGCTCATCATGGAAATCTTATGTGACGTTTTTGATGTGCCCGAGAGCTTGCTCAAATAGATGCCTGCATCCTCAGAAAGTCTGGTCTGTGTTGCCCACACGGCTTGCTGGACACTCGTTGCATGGCATAACGTTGCTCCACTGGCATCACAAATGCTTGAAACAAAAGCTCTGTCAGTAGTTGAGAGGGCCCAGATCCTAATTGTAACAGCTGTGTAGAAATAGAAAGCTGGAAACCACTGAAATTGAATTTTAACTTGGCAACAGAAAAAAAAATTCAAACCCTTTTGTCCTGGCTCAAACAAGGAGCACACATGCCATCCTTCTGGGAGGCTACTCTATTTTAGGCACTCGGACTGCCCAAAAGAGCTTCCTCTAGTCTCTTTGTGAGGCAGATGCTCCTGCAGTGTCTTCTCAAGGTCTGAGGTCTGCAGGAGCTCTTCCCAGCCTCGGCAATATCAAAATCCCACTGCTGAGGCAAGAAATGAAATGAAAGCAATAGGAAACTGCTTCATCTGATGGGAGAAAATGCTGAGGTGCTCTCAGTCATTGCATGAAGAAATATTCATTACACCCAGTGTTCTGTTGGCAAGAGGTTTTTTGTGAGTATCACAGCCTAGCAGAGTTTTTAAATGGGATTTGAAGGAGGTAAAGACAGGGTTTGTGAATTTTTACAGGGGGTTTATTTAAGCATGAAAGGAAGCAAGGGAGAAGATGGGGAACTGTTTGCAATGATAATAAGGCAAAGGTATTGGCAGTTGCTGCCTTGGGCAGGAAAGAAGCAGGAGTAACATCTTAATGAGAGACAATACATAAGGGTAAGATATGTCACTGAAAGTGAGGACAGATAACAAGTGTATTTACTGCTTGACAGAAAAGGGAGAGCTGTGGAGAAGTACAAAATGAGACAGGTAGTCTCATTGGGAAGGGATAGACTAGGAAAATTCTCTCTGCAACAGGACAGATACGTGCAAGTCGTAAATAAAGGGTAGTGCTTGCTCATCTCACATACTTTTCATGGATGGATTTTTTGCTTGGAAAAATCCCTGGTAAATTCTATCCTTCTCACAGCATGTCACAGGACAGCTAGAAAACCTCCAGGATACTCTGATTTGCTCTCCAGATCTTTAGAGTAGTATCTCTTGAAGCTTTTAATTCTAGCATTAGCAAATTTTATAGGTTTCCCACAGAAGCATTTGCTACAAAGTGGGTACTAATGTCTCATTGCAGACAGCATTTGTGGCATCAGAGTGTCCACTCCAGCCTGAACTCCTCCCAAGTCTGCTCTGGCCACCGGCTGATCAGCTATTTGAGCAAGAAAACACATCTCCCAGACACCAAGAACCCATGCTCAAAACATTCACAGATTTCTCAAGCTTTGCATGACCACCACCATAAATTTGATTCACAAGCCAAGGTAAATAACAAGGAACTAACTAACCTCAGGCAGTGCCTTTCCTGAAGTTTTATTTACAGAAAAACCCAGCAGCCTCATGAACAGATCTGAGACTGAGGCACAAATACGGCACTGCTGTTATTGCTGCGATGATTGCTTCTACTACTAATTGTACATAAAAAAATGAGACATCATGTGCATCTAAAGGTGAGAGTGCATCTGAAGTAACCAGCAATCTCTGGTCTCTACTGCTGATACAAGGCAGAAAGTACATGCCAGATCTTTGCTTACGATAATTAAGCAAAGGGCAAGTGGCATGTCCACATTTTGCCAGGGAATGCAGAAGGTGTTTTTCTCTCACGTTGCCAAGGAACAGGTTGAATCAGTTTATAAAGCCTGGTAGAAAAAAGTATCTGCCTGAGGTGCCAAGGAATAGGTAAGGAGCATCTGCTCATCATGCCACCCAACCATGAGTCAATTAACATTAGGGATAATGTTTAAAATGCTTTAAAAGGATGAAAACAGAAGATAATTATATAAAAAAATGCCACATTTTTATCCCAAACTACTTATCTCTAATAGTTTGGAGAACATCTCTGACTCTGCTCAACCTATTGCAGGTAACTGTTGAAACCAAAATCCTTTAGGGTTGCCTCCTGCAAAGTTTTGTTCACACAATGATGTGCCCAAGAAATTGAACAACTGAGCCACACCTCAGGAAGTAAAATACTGCAGGACCTGTTCAAGGTAAAGATAGCACTCAAGGAGGAAGTCAGTATGGTCTGGTCCCTCTCTGCAGCCCCCTTTTATTCCTATTTCTGACATATGAAAACCCCAAATTCTAATTGTGTTTAGTGCTTTTACTCCTCTGTAGTTCATAAAGATGGAATTCAGTAGTTTCCTAGTTACATGCCCTCACATCAAGTGGCCTTCTGGCAAGATCTTACCCTTAGACAGAATCCAGTTTTCCCACTTACCCTCCTCCAAGAGCAGAAACAATGTGAGAAAATTTTAGATAAAATTATACCGAGTAAAAAATTTTTTTGAAAAAACAAAATTTGGCTTCAGAGCCAAAGCTCCGGGTCTAGGTTATTTCATTCTTTTCTAGATGGACCAGTTCCCCTCACCAGCTTCCTGGGCTGTCTTCCACAGGATGGATACACTTATTCATGGTAAATGATAGCTGTTGTGAACACCTTGCAACATCCACCAGATCTTCTCTTCACATATTTCAGCTCTGGCCGGGACTGACCCAAATACCTCCTAGGGCTCATTTAGGAAGGGGATACTTGTCCCAGTTCTGATAGCAACTGGCTCATAATAGGAGAAGACATTACAGCAGTCAGGATACTTAAATACAGGCCAAAAAGGAGTTGCAGAAATCGCATGGCCAATTTAGGCAATTGGACATTGTCTATTCTACACAGAGTAATAGTCCCTTTGGAGGGCACAGGAGGTTTCAGTCAATGCTGACACATACCAGTGGAGGAATGAGGATTAAACCCAGTCATAAACCCATTGTTCTTAAAATGAGTTCTCAGCTCACACAAACTCAGAGCTGAGATCCTATAGAAGCCCACCCAGCTCCTGAGCCCCTAGAAGAACCAGCCAGGAGAAATATTTATTACAGTGAAAACAAACTTCTATGGACTCTCTCATTAGTACTTTGTCAATGTGATTAAAAACTAGAAGCAGTCTCCCAATCTGAGGGATGTATAAACCCTCAGTCTTTCAATTAAATGTTAGGTGTTAACAAAACCACAGTTGGTGCAGGAGATGGTTAAAGCCCTGACTTGTAATGTCAGGTCACCATCTTTTCAGGTCTGTAAGTACAGGCAAAAAGGACAGACTGCTTGAATTTGATAAAACCTAAAAATAAGCTAATTTAACCTAAACCTTCAGGTTCTGACACAGTTTCCTGCCTGACCTGTTCTCACACCTCTGCCACAAGCCAAACCAAATCCACTTTTAATAAGGAAAGACATGTTAAATTATACAGGTTCACTCCACTATGAGATAAATATGACATTCAGTATAAGGCTCGATACAGCTGACAAAATCAAGCAGAAGTAGCATTAGCACATCCCTTTCATGAAACATCAGTATGGACAAGCTATGGTAGTCCAGGATTTACAGTGTAGTTGAGTAATAGCCCTGTATTTGACAAACACACATTCAAGTCCATCATCACAAATGAATTTTTACGCCTTGAGAGGAACAGCTCCATTTATTGTTCTCTTAATCTTTTAATATACCTGTTCTCCTAAAGTGAACAACACCAAGTATCCTCGAATATACTGTTTTCTCATGATTGTATAGCAATAATTATTGCTATGGAGTGGAAGCATTTCTGAAAGATGTTTTGATGTTTTAAGGTGCCAATTATAATTACGTGTTCCCAGCAGTTTAGCTGGAAAACGGGTACTTCAGCCTGCCATCATCTCCCTTTGCCCCCTGTTCCCAGCCCCAATTCTCTAAACACGCACAGACACACTCGAGTAAGCAGGAAACAAATCTTATTATGCCAGCAGGAGGTCTAGGGGGTTCTGATTTTTAGAGCTCTAAGATGCTATTTAGGGACTGAGGCAATGTGTGAAGAGAATTGTAAGTTGGAGTAGTAGCAAAAACTCCCAAAGGCATTTCAAGTCCCTTTTACGAGAAGTTCTTTAAGCAAGGGCAGCACGTTGATTCCCTTTCTGAGATTTTCTTTTGTTTTACTGCAAGGTGTATTGCATATCTCAATACAACCCGAGCTCTTCCCAGAGCTGTTCAGAGCTGTCGTTGTCCCCCTTCAGTGGGGCTGACAGTGGCATTTCCAGGATTGCAGGTTAAAACAGAAAGCCCATGGACTCCCTGCCCCCCTTCATGCAATATCCTTGAAAAAGAGAAGACAGGATACCAGAGGCTGTAACAGTTCAAGCTCTGTGGCAGAAATCACGACATGAGTCAAGGTCCCCCACCACTCCCAGAATCACATCCCCGCTTGTAAAGATACAGCCAATAATATGCTTCCACCTCTCCCATATACCACAAAAATAAACTCGAGGAATCCAAAGCTAAATAGAAATAAAATGCAGGCTTTGTGCTCACAGTGAATTATTTATTAAAAAAAATCATTCTTTGAGGGTTACTGTTGCATTCAGCTTGAAATTCAGATAACCTAAGAATTTTTAAGCACCCTCATTTATATTCTTAACAGCTATTCGTTGCAGCCATGTTGATTTCCCACGATGTTTAATATTGGCTGCAACAAAGTTCTGTCTGTGCAGATTTGCGCAAAAGGATTTTTCTTCATGCAAGCATCCATGTATCCCCACAAGAAAAAAAGTCAGCCTCCAAACAAGGGTATATGTGATTAATTATTTAGCAAATGCGATCTCCCAGTCTCCCATTTAAGAATTTTAAATTACCCAACCAGAAGCCAGAAACAACGTAGCTTAAGGTAGCTGTTCTGTTACACAGACATGACAGGGAGGCTGAACTGTCTGAAATCAACACAAAATCTACAGACAGTTAACTCGGACTGGCAAATATGTATAATTGAAGAACACATTCACAGAAAAAACCCTCTCATTTCAGCAATGTAATGGCTGCAAAAATCCAGGGATGCTAATGCTATATAATTTGTTCCAACAATATGGGCAGAACACACTTTTCCGCAGGTCTTGATGATAGATTGTCATCCAGACATTTCTCCACCTATCTCTACCAAAGGTACCACGTCTCGTGTTTTCATATCCCCACCTAGGCACTGACTGTGGCTTGAAATGCATATGGAGCCATTTCACAAGCCTATTTGGAGCAGAAGATGCTTTTTTACCCACCACATAGCTGGGCTGGAGCAACAGGAGAACCACCACCTCTCTGCTCTCGCTCCATGAGCTGCCGTGAGCTTTCCAGACACTACCCACTCTTCTGGGGGGTCAGGTTGTTTTAACAGCCTGTACTAACATCTGTGACACAGAATGAAGACACTTTACCACACCCTGCAGAAGATGGATCTTGCTCCCACTGTGCTAAAACTCATTGGGATTTTCTCGGTGGTGGGCTCGCCCTCAAAATGCATCCCAGACTGCACCACTTGGCAGAGCTGATCCTCATTAGTATCCCCCCCGCTTTCCTTGATCTAATCAATCTTTCTGGATTGTAACTCACTAAATAAGTCATTAAAGATGAAAATCCTCCACAGTGAATCCATATTATTGCTGTATAACTGTGCGCAGGTGTCAAGTAATTGCCTTTGTGGCTGAGGTGATTACCTCTAACCCTGAAAAATGAAAGAGAGGAAATAGGTGCAGAACCCTTTTATAGTCACGGGCACAAGACTAACAGTCTCGGGGTCTCAAAAATTGAGTTTTGACCTTTATTACTTCTGTTTTAGCAATAATTGCTCTTCATATGGAAATACTGGTTGGTTGTCATCCCAGTGTCTATCTGCCCTACATTTATCCGATAATGATTTATCCTTTTAGATGCTGTCCCTGTTCACAAGTTTGGTTCAAATTCTTGTTGATAACTATAAAAATTAAATGTTTCTTGGAAGACCATCCATGCTTTACAGGGGCTTTCCCAGAAGGCAACTCACCAGCCACTTGACTAATTTCTTTGTCACTAATAGAAGCATCCGTTCCTGCCACTGGTGAGGGCAAAACCTTAGCAAAAACCCCTTCTTGGGGAAAAAGAAAAAAAAAAAAAACATGCTTGCCTCTTGGGGCAATGAGGAAAACAGGACTACCAAACATCTGCTCATTACTTGAGCACCCCATTGAAGATGCAGAGAATGTGGTGGGAAAATAGAATACAGGCATGTGCATATTGCACAGAAAGACAATTCTCTGGATTTGGAAAGGCAACCTAGTGCTCTCTACCTTTTCATTTTGCATGAAGGGGACTTAAAAATAGTAACATAAGCAGGTGAAAAAAAAAGGAAATATATTAGACACATGATTCCATCACACCTACAAATGGTTTTGCCCATTCGGTACACAACCACGGCTTGCAGCACTGCAGTCCCCAATAATACAGAAATAGGTTTCAGGTCCAACTATCTGGTACAACTGAATATTATTTAATCCTCAAATTAGCCAAAATGAGGAAGAGAACATACTTGATTCTACAAGGATGTGTGCCAGGTCCTCTAGTATTGACAGAGATCAGTCTTGGTCCAAAGATTTTTGTTAGAGTAATTCTACATACAAAGGAACAGTTCAACATAAGTTAAGATTTTTCTTTGCCTTTCTAACTGGGTATAACATCCATTTGTACAAAATGTTTGGTGTCCTGAAGTACCAAATTTTTGTATTGGCTGATGAAATAATATAATTCTATTGATCTATGCATCCTTAATTTAAGTAATTCTATGGAAGAAAACATTGGATTTGCTCAAAATTTTTACTACCACCAAGCACTTAACAAATGCTGCAGGAATATCCTTCTAGAAATCCAAACTAGGTATCAGTGCAGGAGACAGACCTGAAGGAACAGTTGCTTATCTTCTGTTCTGATTCACTAAAGAGGTGGGACTGAATTCAGCAGGAGCAGACATGCATTCATAGAGGACGGATGGCTTTATGCAAAAGGGTCTCATAGGCATGTCCTCTATTTTTAGACCTAACACAGTCTCATTGCAGTCCTGATTCAAGTCACTTAATCTGTGGACTGGTGATATTAATCTTGTGCTTTATAAGCTCACCTGGCTCCCGCACAAATTGCTGTAACTGCTTTAACAAGACTTAACATGTTTCTGGCTCTCAGTGATCACACTCAAATCCACAGGCCAGGGAAAAAAAAACAACCACACTGTAAAAGCTCAAACTCCAACTGGCATAAGGAAAAAAATCATGTTGCAGGAAGAAAAGCCAACTGCAAATGCCTGTCAAGAGCTACACTCAATTTTCCTTCTCTG
>BJBW01005909.1:0-37558 GCA_004320125.1 Scolopax mira | reverse complement strand
CCCATCCTCTGTGTCCATCCATGACAGCCTGGACAGTCCAGCCTTGGATTAGCTTCACTGCCCAGAAAGTTAGTTCTGATATCAATGAGAAGAACACCTAATACTGAAGTTCTCATTCAATATGACTGTTCCTCTTGCTTGCAAGGTCCTGGTCTCACTCTAACTTACATGTGACTCAGCCCACCGCGAGTAAAAGTAGGTCCACAAAAGTCAGTCATGAAAAATGATCCAACCCTTTGGTCCTCAGCATCAGAAACAGCAGAGTTGTACTAGCATGACACTTAGCCTGTATCTTGCTTTATATACATAACATGAAATTATTCCCTCCAAAATGTTCAAAAATCTCCTCTGCTCCTGTACTCTCCTACTTCCCAGAGCTGAATTACTGAAATACAATGTTTTTGAGGAACACAAACCAGTTTGCTGGTTGCTACCCATTGCACAACCTGCGACTCGGATTTTACTGGCAAGTTCCTAGCCACAGGACTCGCCATCCTACTTGCTGTCAGACACACTTCTCTGCTGAAGTCGATGAGGCTCATCCAATTTCCACCAAAAGAGATGGTTCCTAAACTGTATTTATTTGTTTTTCTGTTTATGAACAGTTTGAATTTAAATATTTTGCCAGCTAGGCAGTACATATAAAACGTGTTATTTTGTGCGCAGTAAAATTACAAAGGCCTTATTTTAAACATATAATGATGCTGGGTGTGCTAAAGAGAAGTAGATTATTAAATGAAGGCAACAATAAATCTGTCAGAATGAACTGTAGAAACTATGGCCATAGGGTGGTAAAATGGCTGTACATTGACTGTTGTTTTACTGTAACAGCTACCATTAAACTGCAGTTTTATCACCACTATTATTGATTTATTTTGCTGAACTTCCAGAACACAGCCCTGTTAAAATCCTAATTCAAAGTGTATTTCTTTTTCACTAGCACTAAAAGAAGAACATTAGGACCTTCCACTTGGGTCAGAGGCAACTGTGTCAATCATGCTGGACTGAGAAGAGCCCGCTAAAATAATATTGGGCCTTTCAACTGGAGGTAAAGCACCGTGCAGGGATTACACCTTCAGTCAACACAGAAAATGAGAGGAACATGTGTGGGCTGAGCAGGACTTGGTTTGCATGGGTGGCTTTGGCAGTAAGCAGGGACTGGGCTATGACTCCAAAGGAGGTCAATCACAGAACCACAGAATGATATGGGGTTGGAAGGAACCTCTGGACATCATCTAGTCCAATCCCTTGCCAGAGCAGGTCCACCTGAAGCAGGTTGCACAGGAACATGTCCAGGCAGGTTTTGAATGTCTCCAGAGATGGAGACTCCACCTCTGGGCAGCCTCTTCCAGTATTCTGACACCCTCAAAGGAAAAAAGTTCCTACTTATGTTTAGATGGAACTTCCTATGTTCATATTTGTGCCTGTTTCTTCTTGTCCTGTCACTGGGCACCACTGAAAAAAGACTGGCCCTATTCTCTTGATACCCACCCTTTTAGTATTTATAAGCACTGATCAGATCCCCCCTGAGTCTTCTCCAGACAAAAAAGACCCAAGTCCTTCAGCCTTTCCTCATAAGAGAGATATTCTACTCCACTAACCATCACCATAGATGAGGCGAGGTGAGGAGCCCAGCCCAGCCTGGACACCTCCTGGCCAGGGTGACTGGAAATCTGAAAACACCAGCCAGGATGATCCCTATGCAGGATACCTGGACTTGTCCAGAAGGTGCAATAAGAAATACATAGTCACCTTTCTAGCAAAGCCAGCACCACCTTCTAACGTATTTGACACTCTGTGGACAGGATACTCAGAGGTTTTATAAATTTATCTAGTCATGTTGGAAATGACTGTTGAGTTCCCAGGGTCAACAGATGTTTAACTTCTGCAGAAAACTCAGCGCTTCAGAAAAAAAAGTTAATTTTGGCTCTGGGTGTCTAAGGGTTGCATAGCTGTAGACAAGCAATTAAAACAAAACAGAGAAAACAGAAAATTACCCAAATCTTTTATAAGCCCTATTTTTATATAAGCATTGAGGGTGGTGAGGAGAATCTTGCTCTCTTCATACATGAGCATCCTTACTAATAGCTATCGTGTTTAAACAACCCTAAATTTTCTATTAATACTGGCAAGAGCAACAATGTGCCTACACAAACAGAAAAATGAACAAGAAAAAAACCTAGCAGCAGGGTCATCTGGTGATAGATCTCTGCTACTGCTGTAAAAACAGAAAAGCTAGCTAGCTAGGTAGGACAGAAGACTGCTTCGCCTTCGCTACTCTTTCCATTGCAGTGCCCTTTATATATGCAGGATGAGTGGAATGCATCATAAAAAGTGACATTTTATAAGAGCAGTTTGTAAATTTTACAGAAGCTTACTGCCTGTAAATCACACAGCTTATTCCCTCACTGACTTTATTACTGCAAACCCAACCATGGATAAACTCTATGCCAGTTTACTTGAAATTTATCTTTTTTATTCAGACCTAACCGAGGTCTTTTAATATTCCTTTTCTTCTAATGATAAAGCCATCCTGATAATCTTATTTCCTTTACAGACATTTTGAAGGACTCTAATGTATCTTGAAAAAGCAATTCCTGGTTTTGGTAGTTCCTATCTTAACACGTACTTCTGTTGTCAAAAGATGTGCTTTTCCCCTTTATTTCAATTATGTGTATTTATTTTTATTTCAAATCCTCCCCAGGAACCTAACCCATTTTAGATCTAAATGATCTCCCTTTGACTTGCCTTACTGTGCTTTGACTTGCTTCACAGCCAGACATCACAGACTGGTTTTTACAGGATCTATGCACAAACCTGTTCTTTATTTGGTAACATCCACATTCATCTCATAGCAGAGCTACACAATTTATTCTCCCATCTGTGCAGAGGATATTTTCATGGTTAGTCTTCACAGGCATTAATGGAAACCAATGGCACAAATTCCTTGTGCATCACTGAGAGGTTTTTTTGAACGAGGTGGTTAGTAAATTAGCTTATTGTTCCAAAAAGCTTCATGGAGCAGAGTGCCCCAGCTAACAAGTTTCCCTCTGTTTTCAGCAGCTCTTACACTCTGCTTATGGTCCTGCTCATACTTCATTTTCAAACCTAATAGGAAGCAAGCCTAGATTCTGCTCAAAAACCAGTTTCAATAATAGAGAAGATCAAACTGTTTGGAAACCAATGTGGAAAGCTATTTCTTCAGGATGGTTCTTAATGCAATTGTTGGAAAGTTCAGCCTGGTTAGACTTAGTTCAAAGCACTCGCATCTGGAGCTCAGGAAGGTGCAAAGGTGTTGATTACAGTAGAAATCTGCCAAGATGGAATAGGATACAACATGGCCCTTCTTCAAACTCAGCTTCTGGTTGCACACCTGTTTGTTGTTCACATTATTTTTAACACTATTTATATTTATATCAATATAAAGCCTGATTTATATCAATGGCTTGGCATCAGAAGCTGGCCAGAGTCCAAAGTCTATCAAGACTCTAAAGAGTATCTCATAGTCAGGCCCATTTTGGAGCTCATGAAATACTCCCTAGCCACAGAACATCTACAGTGTCAGGGAAGATGTTATTTTACTGCATGGATGACACAATCTCCCCTAGCAGCTGCTCTAGTAGTGCCTGATTGTCTTCTAGCTTATCTCCTGTGAACTAGGGGATAACTTGACTGAAATAAACGTGAGTCACGTTTGCACCAAACAGTTTCAACATATTGTGCTTTGTAGCTCCAAGGCTCAGTAGAAATGGGGCTCAGAGACAGCCCAGACAAGAGTATTTGCTGAGATGCTTGAGAGATCTGCTATAGTTTTGGAGTATAATGGATTAAAGATACCTTAATGTAAGATTTAGGTATTTTTAAAGGACTTCTGTGTCCTGCAGATGGAGAGAAATGCTTTCTGGGATATTTCAAAATCCTAGGAGTTGGGTTTTCGTATGCTAAAAGGTTGGGGCAGACGGATGGTTTGTTAAGTTAGCGTGGGAGTGACCTTCCACACTATCATCACATCCATTGACCAATGACCTCCACATTTTGAGAAGATGTCTAGCAAACACAACGGGCTCCATTTATTTAGTTTCATCCACAGGGATGAACAGCCTCTCTGAACACACCACAGAGGACTCTGTAGACATACCCATGGGTGTCCCTGCTGCAGCCTTAAGCTGTCACGGCGATCATGAAGGTGTTAATATTTACTGCTGATGCCGAAATGGAGATTTCATTTCCCAGAAGACTTCCTCAAAGTATCCACAAGCAAAATCCACTTACTTCATCTTTGGTCCTCAGAGATACATCAACATATAAAGGCACTTAATTGATGCATTTTAAACACTCTGCTCAGAGATTAAATACTGCATAGAAAAATAGATTCAATAAAACAGAGCACAGATCACTACAATTTAAAAACATAAATCTCTTTGTTACTTTCTATTACTGCTCTTCTTGCTTCTGCTGCTGCTAAGTGTTGGCATGTTTTACTGGAGTTCTTTTTTTGTCTGTTCTTCTTGTAAAGTATATACTTTTAAAAGAGGTTAGAAAATGCAGGTGGAGGGTGAGGGCACTTTTTCAGACGGCCACAGGGAGATAAGGAAATATTTTTGCTTTATAGAATTAGATTTTTTACAGGGTCCCAGTTCCATATGGGAAAGAGTAGGGGTTGGATCATTTGGAAAGGAGTTCCTAAAGATGTTCCAAATGAATGAACTTTTGAGATTATCCATTCCATGTGCCCAGAACATCTTTTTTTTATGTGAAATTTAATCAGCACTGTGTAATGACATTACATTTTATATTGCAAATTACATATTGTAATTACCTAATTGCACATTGTAAATATATGATTACATGAATTTGCACCAAAATTCATAATTACACTTAATTACACTAATTGCATCAATCTAAACTAATCAACTACAAAATACAAGGAAAAGTCATGCAAACAAAACCTACATAGAAGAACATTTTGAGAGTGAGCCCACATTCCCAGAGTACCCAGAGAGAAAGCACTGCCTTGTACCTGGAAAACAATTCATAAGCAAAGCTGCACAGGAAACAATTTCCCTGACCTAAAGGTCCTTTCATGCTCTCAAAAACCTGCTTTCTTCTCTGCAGTAGAGCAAATGTGCCTCCATACCTTACACAGTTCCTTGGACTATTTGGCTGGGTGGGTTTTTTTCCCTTTTTGAATAAAAATACATGAGGCTTTTCATTCACCCTAGCATACTGGTTGGTTGCACATCTCTGCAGGATGGGAAAGAAAGACAGAGGGAAACAAACCTCAGAAAAAAACCCCTTGCAGGTCAAACAACCACCAGACCAAAATTTTGGTCCGACCTATAGCAGAGCAGCCTCTTGAAGCAGAGCATTATATCAGTAACAGGGATTGCAATGCTGATGATGTCTCCCTCCAAGTGTCATCCTCGATGAAGGTCCTGCATCTGCTCCCAGGGAAGGATTTGGCTTCAGTGAATAGCTGGTTTCCACTAGAAAAGCAGATACGCTGGATGCCAGCTTTGCTGGGAGCAGCAGGTGGTTCACATTTCTTAAAACTCAGCCCTAAATCTCCTCCCTTCAGCATCGGGACAGGATTTACCTCTGCTCTGCTGGTGTGAGGAGCTGATTTAGCTCTGGAGCAGGTCATGGGCTTAGGACTTTGGGTGCAGCAGTCTTGCCTTTTAGGGTCTCTCTTGCAGCCCTAGTCCTTAAGTGCTCTTTCATGCAGGATGAATACCAGCACTTTCTAACTCCATTAGAATGGATATTGCCATGCATGATTATAATTTACTTTCTTTACTAATTAGTGGCCTATTTTTCTGTCGGATGCTTATCATGACTCCAGGGAAGGTTTCAATCATGGAAACATATAGTGCTTTTGATGCATTTTCAGTAATTAAATCTCATCTTACATATTTATATACGTTTCCTTCCTTTGGGGAGCAATTCTGAGGAAACTGATGAAAGTCTTGCCGATCAGAGAGAAAGACAGGCAATTTTGAAGTATCCCCTTCTTTCTTTCCCTTTTATCACTGTGGTATCTGTAATTAAAACTGTTGTACTGTAAATACGGCTTTACGCATCTCAAGTGAAAAGGAGCTGTTGCCAATAAAGCACACAGCGTGCACAGACAGTGGCATCATGAGGGAAACAAACAGTGAGATGCAACATATTTCCCCGTGGCTGCACTCTTGTAGGTTCCATTAATACTCATAATTTAATGATGGGGTGGGTGAGAGCAGGCTATTCCAAGGCATTTAGAAGTGACACAACTCATCTAGGGTGTAGCAGATGTGCTTTAAAATGTTGCACCCCTTCTCCAGCACTCTGTTTCCCAGCAAAATAATCCCTCTAGCAGTTTTTCTTATTTGTCTAATAGATTTTTTAAAAGGAATGAGCCTTTTCTCTGCAAGCACCCCCTTGTCTCAAGTGTCCTTTTTGAAGTGTCCCCTTCTTTTGAAGGTTTTCCAGTGGATGTGTTGTGACCCTGGAAGCGTCCTACATGGTGAGTGGGGAACTGGGAGGCATTGGAAAACAGCATCACAGTCTAAAGCAAAGAAAATTTCATGTTCCCATACCCATTATGTACTTCTATCTTTAAAGGCCTTGATCAGCCTTTTAAAACTGTTGTGCAGCGTTATCCTTAGTGATATAATTGTACTTTCACGTTTAATGAAAACGTGCAGGAGTGGCATGATGGCTGCTGTTCAGCCAGAAGATCCTGCCTTGAAAAGACTTGACAGATACAAAGCCATAACAATAAATATTGCTTATGCTCAAAATCAGCAACATTTGTTTATCTACTGCCTTTCTCAAATGGCATCAATCACACAAAACATTTTCAATATAGCTAAAATTTATGTTAACGTTTCTATTCGAGCACATCAAAGCCAGGCAGCCCTACAGTTAAACGTACCCATGTCATCTCCGTTCTTGCTGTGTGTAACATGGACTTTAAGCACCCAGTTACACATTATATTTTCTACCAGATTAAGCTCCTGATTGCACCTTAGGTCTAGATCTGCAAAAGGACTTAGTCTTACAGAGTGCAAAACCATGATGTCTTCAAGATGTCCTGGTTCCTGGTTCCACCTCACTCAGGAGGTGTCTCAGGTTCCCAGGACTTAATTATTCCACGTCTATAAGTAAATATCCTTAAGGACTCAAGGCACCCTCCAAGGAATATGTGTCCTGACAATGCTGACCCACTTTGCATCTTATTCATTCCCAGATCCCTCTGGGAAGAGCCAACTCATCAGTCCCCCACCTGCTTTCCCTGAACAGAGCTGAAGCACATTTATAGGCTCAACCTCTTCAAAAAAGAGAAACAAAGGAGAAGAGTGTTATTTCCCCACGCATGCAAGACGTCAGGGCTCAGAGGTCTCACCCAGGGTATGTGAGACCCATATGCAGCTCTCCTCAGTCCAAAAACATTTGACCTTCACTCTCTCCTCACACAAACATTCAAACCAGCTGATGAAAGGGAACAAGCTGCAGATGGGTTTGCCCAGCTTTTCCACTTCACATAATCCAACATAGACCCAAGCAGACACAAAGCAACACCAAGTTCCAGCCAATCTTGCAGTGACACTTCCAAACGAGAGCAGCAGCAACACCACAACCTGCAAGCTCTTCCCTTGC
The DNA here is from genome assembly GCA_004320125.1 of Scolopax mira. Classification (NCBI taxonomy): domain Eukaryota; kingdom Metazoa; phylum Chordata; class Aves; order Charadriiformes; family Scolopacidae; genus Scolopax; species Scolopax mira. The sequence continues at coordinate 29,920 of BJBW01005909.1, read as the reverse complement.
ATCCAGCCAGATGGATTTTCTCACCACTTGAACAGGGTGAAAGGATGTTATTTCACTTTGCAAAGGTGGACAAGGAGTCACAGAGATGAAATTATCCAAAGTGTCAATCAAATTCAAGGTGCCCAGTTTGCTCCTCTGAGTGTTGCCCTGTTCAGTGTAACCTGGGTTAATTATTTTTGGTCTGTCAAACTAGCCCAAGCTCGAATTATCCATGAGTTACCAGAGAACATTCCTAAAGGTGATTCCTAAAAGTGACCCCACTAACTCTGGGATACTCTTAGCCTGTTCCACACACAACGCACCAGAGTGGACTTTCAAATATTGCTGAGAGCAGCTTTGCACAGAAGTGAAAATGTAGTCTTTGCCTCCCTTTCACATGACATTTTGTACAATGTTAAACTTAAAGACCTCATGAGTTCTGCCACATAGATTAAACTATTTTGAGAGGTCACAAGAGAAGCTGATGACTGTTTTGCTGAAGAAATGGTTTCTGCAGCCTTCTGCGCTCGGAGTATTGCATTTATAGTTGGGTAAATACAAATCAATTTTTGTTTTAATGTCTGTTCCTGAAAGAAACTTGTGATTTTAAGCTGGCGTAAACACTTATAACACAAAATTAAAATTTTTTTCATAAACAAATAACTATTCTATATTGAGAAATGCATACACTTCCACTGCTTTCTCAGGCTGCTTGAAAAAAAAAATAAGAAAATTTAAAACCACTTCTAAAAAAAAAAAAAGACCATACAGAAGTGTCTTTAACCACACTGCTGATCATGGTGAATCTTCAGATGGGTTTATAAGTGCCTGTCAGCCTCAGGTCTGGGAGTGATGGTCTCGGATGCCTTTGCCCATTTGCTTGGTGCTTTGGCCAGTCCGTGTGCCTTGTTCTTCTTGACAAAACCACTGACAGAAAACTAAGCACTCAGAAAAATCTCAGCAGCCGTTTCTGTGCACAAAGCTATGCTGGGCTGATAATATTGTCATGAGATATTTGATGTTATGTACATAGAGCAAACAACTCCAGGGATGCCTGTAAAACGGCAGGATATTAGCGAATTCTACTTCAGGCTGTTCTGCATTGTTCTCTGAAAACATCAACTCAGTTGTCAGCAGGAATCAAAGAGGCAGGTACAATATTTGGAAAGAAAATGACAAGAAAAAAAAAACAGCATTATGCCAAATCATATTGCTTCATACTGTGCCTGTATCTTGGATATCATGCAGCTCTGCTATCCTCTTTTCTCCCTAAAGGTGAAAGCATCAGGAACATAAAAGCTCCTGGGCTTTGCCCTAGTAGGGAATGACTCCACAAAGGAGATATGAAATAGGTCAAACTTCTGGCTGGGAAAAGGAAGACAGAGGGAGCATACTAAGCTTGGCAATCATGTTTGGTCACAGAAAAGCCACTATGGAAAGCTTAACAACCATTGTTCATAATTCAGGATGTAGAGAGCACCTAAAATTATTAGACGGGGGGTTAAAAAATACAGAGAAGGAAGTACATCACACTTTGTATAGTGTCTTCACACAACGTATAGTTAAATAGCCACAGGACATTGAAAAGGCTGAAGGAACGGATCTGACCAGATAAATCCATGGTAGAAAGTTTATCTGAGAGTATTAAACCTGAGGATTGAGAAGCTTGCTGGGTAGGTATAGATTTATCTTTCTTTTCTTAAAATGTTTTCTTAAGTATCTGCTGTAGTCACTGGCAGAGGAAGGTCCAGTTCAGACTGAACACATCCAAAAGAGTTGACATGTGGGGTGAGAGGCAGTCAGAGAGACAGAGTGCACCCAGCACAACAAGGGCTACATTGATAGAGGTGCTACATCTCCACTAATGTCAAGGGGGTATTTTAGGAGTGTTGAGCTATGGAGTGGCTAAAGACAGGCGGAGAGCCCTTTGACTGCAAGAGAAGGCAGCCTGCTTTCACATGCTTACATCCTCAGCTTGCCATACATGTCTCCAGAGCCAGTCTTTCCAACCTCAGGAAGCTTTTATTCCTACAGTGAAGCTCATTCTCATTTTCTTTGTCACAACAAAGGCAGACGGCTTAATTTGCATCCAGGTGTAATAAACAATCTGCCTTTCCAGAGAGCCAGGAGAGGAAGCACCTTAATTCTTCCCAGCGAGTGCTGGAAACCCTGGCACAGAGGACGAAAGTCACAGGAACCAAAAAGCACTCTCAGAACTTCATCGGATTAAACAGAGACATCCATGCATGCTGCTCTCCATAACAAGCAGCAAAAAATGATTAGCCTGCCAGTTAATGGGAGTGCACATGGCTCACTTTTCTGGCTCAGCCACAAAGGAGGCAGCAGCAACTGCCATGTTTGAATGGTTTCCTTACAATCACAGCTGGGCAATTAAACCCCCTGCCTTCATTTGATGGCTAAGTTGGGCAACCAGGGAAGGAGACAAAAGGATTATTTTGGGGAAAGGCGAAGCTCTTACTATGTGGTATTTGAGCTAAGCCAATGTTGCCCTTATTATTTTTAAATTGCGTCAAGCCACGTTTCTAAATGAAGTGCTTAAATAAGTGTTCGAAATATTCCTCTGACACTTGAAACAAATGTCCCCCCCCACCATTTCCTTTGCCCAGCCTTTTTTTCAATATCACCACATACTCATGAAGAGTTTCAGGGTTTGGATGAATAAAGTATTTTTCCAAGCTTTTTCATTTTAATTTTCTCTAAGCTTTTTGACTCTTGTTATTTCAGCATAGCTAGCTTAGGAATAGGATGTCCATGCTTTTGTCCTTTAGATTTAAATAAAATAAAATAAAATAAAATAAAATAAAATAAAATAAAATAAAATAAATTGAAAGCTAATGTATTCTTTTTAACCTCTTGAAAAAGCGTGCCTTTGCACAATGGCTTTGATTCAAAGCTGAGCGAAACAATGGGAATCCTTCCCTTGACTTCAATGGGCCGGGGACTTGGCCCTGATGCTTTTGCTGAATAATAAGCAAAAGCTATTATTTTGGCAGAGTGAGATAATTGTTTCTTCTGTCGCCATGCCCCAGCACACCAAACCAACAAAGCCGAGCGCACTTCTTTGCTCGGTGCAGCTGAGATGTGTTTCAGAGGAGCCTTTGCCAGGGCTTTCTCCAATCAAAGCAACGCACAAAGCGACAAATGTCATTCCTATATTCAGAAATGCCAAACTGCACATTGTCAATACGCATTCTGGAAAAAAAAAACAAACAAACACAAACAGAAAACCACCAAATCCAGCGGCTTGCAAGTCATTGTGGGTTTGAATATACAATGCAGCGGAGAAACGGCGGAGCTGCCACCAGGCACCCCATAGAAGCAGAAATGCTTTTTTGGGGCTCCTGGGGAGCAAGTGGTGGGAAGGAGAAAGGTAGGTTCATCACGGCTCAGTTCCAAAACAACAATGGCACGGAAGCCAAACTCTAGCAATGTGTGAGAATGCAATAAAAATGTGCATTGGGGCAGACAGCAGGTGCTGATACAGCAACTGACAGCACTCACAAGCCAGACACGGGCTCCATTTTACAACTTCAATTCGTTTTACTTACTCATGAAGCTCATCGTTTTAAGGAGGCTGTTTGAGCAAGGCACAGAGACTTAGCTCTGTAGAAGTAGCAAAGTATTCCAACAGGAGGGGTAAGGGAAATAATACCATGTCGCTGAAACAGTTACTTTTGAGGGGGGAGGAAATCAGGAATTAAATCCTCATTTTAGAGAAAAAAAAAAAAAAAAGGTTTTTGCAACAAACCCCTCATTATGAATATGAAGGTTTTGCGTGAGGCAAAGTACTGCTGTGCAATTGTGTGATTTTGCTGCTTGCTGCTAACCTCGGGGTCTGGACTGAGGGGGGTGATCTCTGCTGTTGCACAACATTGATTGTAGGTACCCTAGAGAAACTAGAGGTGTGAGTATGGAGTAAAATGCCAGTGAAGCATACCCTTCCGTAAGCCTCCCACTAGACTGGGGCATAATATTCTTTGCCAACAGAAAGGTTCTGAATCAGTATAAACATTAATTTTAGAAAAATATATTTGAAGGATACTCAGAAAGAGGATGGTGAAAAATAAGTGTGAAATGTCTGATCTGGCTCCAGTGACGATTTCACTTCTCTCCAGGGAATTACTGCACACCAGAGGAAAGACAGGGAAACTGGGCATTCAGGACGTGGTCTTGAATAAAGGGATCAAATAGAAACAAAATCATGTTTAGGCTTTTCAGTTCAGCTCTTGCTTAGCCTAAGAAAGGAGCCAGAGGAAAGGAGGACAGCAGAAAAGGAAGACTTCTGGCAAAGTTATTGAAAATGAATACTGTGTTCAGACAGAGATATTTCTCTAACATATTCCATCCACATCTCAATCTGCTCAGCCTGAGATACCTGCATGACAGATATTGTAGTCACCACTTTATAGAAGGAAAAACTGATACACAGAGATGTAAGTGGCCCAAGGTTATGCGGGAAGTCTGAGGCAGAAACAGATCTGTGCTCAGATCCTCAACTTCTATCTACAAAACCCAACAAGAAATGCTGAGACAGGGAGAATGTTCCCAGAGCGGTACAAATTAGGGGATGGCACATAGAGTGTCCCTCATTGTAAGCCTGTAAATGAATGTTAAACATCTATTTTGAATGCAATTATTCTGCCCTAGTCCCAGAATACACGTGAAAAGGCTAACTGGCCCATGTCAGCTTTCATCACTGCAGACCTCTGTACCCAGCTCTCAAATCCAGGGCTTCACTAGGGTGCTTAAAACTACTCTGGCATAGGGAGGGAGGCAGGCAGGGAGGGAAAGAGAAAGGACAGAATAAAAAATTCTACTACTGGTCTGTCATAGGGCTCACCTGGACCACAATAAACTGAGCACTTTCACATTTTGAGGAATGTGGGCCAGAAAGAAGAAAGCAGGGAAAGATCACAAATTGCAGGACAAATCCTGTGTGTCATACACAAGAGGGACTGCATTGAAATTGATGGGATCGTACTGGTGAAGCCACAGGGAAAAAAACCACCCTGACATCTCTACAAACTACTTTTTTTCTTGCAAAATACCAAGATATCTACATAGCTTTAGGGATGAGGAATAAACACAAAACCAAAATTTCAGTCAGTTTTTTTGCTGTTAAACCAGAAGTGCTTAATTTATCTACCCCTAGTACTCAATGTCTTCTCATGTAGCAGTTTCAAAGTGGCAAATGGGTACTCAAGTTGGGAAAAAAAAAATAAAAATGCAGGTATCATCATTACTCACTTCAATTAGGCTGAAAGATCAGCTGTAATGTCTGCAAAAAGGCTGTTGTGGAATATCCTGATCCTTAAGTCCACCCAGCAAAAGCCCTGCAGAGATTGCTCTGAAGTGCTTCCTATGGAGCCCGCGAGGTTTTGCAGAGGATAAACACAGTTTGGCAAATAGATTTGAAATGACTGATTTACTCAGATTTCCATGTTTACTGGTTTGCCACTGCTATAATTTGTACTTGTTGTCATATCTCATCTGGCCACATTCTGCACATTTTGTAAGAGTGGGTCTGGAAGGATTCATCTTTTGTAACTTTAGCACCACCACATGGTTTGCTGTGTTTAAAACTCCTGTTAAAAAACAGTGATATTTTTTCTTCTTTTTCTCTGTCATCCCATTCTTCCACCAGCTTTTTTTTTTTCTTTTCAGTCTTTTTCACAGACATTAAATAAATACTTGAAACCATTTCCTACTTGGAGCAGGTGCAAGATGAAATACTTCATTCCTGAGCAATCAAAATCTGAATTCTCTCTTAGGGCTGCAGGGTTCCCATTATTCCCTTCAAAGCCCCTAAAAGCAAATGCCATTCTGTGCTTAAATGTACTGGCCAAAAACATTTGTAATCTGACAGCAAGAACACTCGGTTCCCAACCGCTTCACATATTTCTCACAGAGCATTTTTGAAAAAAAAAAAGGGCTAATATCGTAATAAATAACAACTCTCCTTTTCTAAACAGGAGAAAGAAGCTGCCTGCACTGATGGCAGCAGTAGATGCCAAAGGAAAGAGATATGGAATTCATATCTCTCAACACACTAAAGAATTACCTTCCCTCTCATCCCCCTTGCCAGGTACGTGTGTGCACGATGAGACACTGAACATCCAGTTTTTCTTAACACAAACAATTATGATGGTGTTTTTATAATGCTCATGTTGATGAGGTTGTTTAATTGCGACATTATTTTTCTACATGCATGTCTGTAGCTCTGGAGAATGTGTGTGTTCCTCTCCTTGTTTGTTACATGAATAGACTGATCAATCTGCTCCAAGTTAGCTGATGAGAAAACATCTCAGTGTAGCCAAATGCTGTTGCATCTCAAACATCTAACAAAAATTTCAAAAGAAAGGAAAAAAAAAAATGAGCTGAAAATCAGAGAAACTCTAAGAGGGTAATATTGGTATAGTGGTCACAGGAAAATTTACAGAGCAGATTTGCTTTAGGGGAAGAAACAAAGATAGATGCGACTTACATTCTGCTTCTTTTGAATAATTAAAAGTCATCTCAAGCTGCAGAGTAAATGCAAATGGCAAAGTCAATGTACCATTTATCACCAAAGTTTATTCCTTTCTAGAGTCATAATTCCCAAGGACTTTTTATCAGTCTTTAAAGGCAAAAGGGCGGTTGTGCTAATGAACCAACTCTAAATTGTAAGGGGTATTTACAGGTACTAAGTGCCATGGGATGCTCTAAATCTGGCAAGTCACCATCCTCTACACACACAGCCTCTACAGAAATGCCCTCATGGGTCAAGTGGAGCTATACCCTCAAAAGAAAAGACACTGACTGGAGTCTCCAGCCTGAAATTACCTGTGAAGTTTAATTTACTACCCTGTAGCATTTATTTCTGTTACATGATCCAAAAATAAAATGTCAGTCTCTGCAATCATCTGAGAAAGACCAGAAAGACTGAGACCAAAGACTGCACAAAGGAGAGTGAAATATTAGGAAAGGAAAACAAAAAGTATCATTTGAGGTTAAGGTTGGGGTTTTTTTAATCAAAACGTATGAAAAGCTGCTATGCCAGTGTGTAGTAGGAATCTAAACGCCCAGCTGGACTGGTGCATCCAGAACCAAAAAGTGCCATTGAAATCAAAGGGGTTCAGGCTGACAGAAAGGCCTGCCCAGAGGGATTCAAATTAAAGATCAAGACCTTGTATTTTTAAGCTGACATCTCCCAGGAGAAAACTCCTTTTACTGAGGACCATAATGGCTAACAGTGGTGTTTAGACTGCATTTTAGCATATCGGGTTAGCACAGGAGGTCACATCCACTGTTTCACAACCTGTATGTCTTTTATTGGAGTATTTTTCCCTTTATTCCTGGCAGAGCAGAGATTAGAGACAATTTACATTTTATTCCACACTGTAGTATGACAAGACTTAGCCAAACTCCTGTTGTCTTTATTCTTTCTGACAGCTCAATTTGGACAAGTAAGGCAGCTTTGATTGATCCCCTACTTGTCGCACAACATTCCTTCAGGTTTCATGTCTTTTCTTGCTCCTCTGCCTTTCATTTAGCACAGATCCCTTCATCTCCACCCAGGCAGCCAGAGAGAGGCACTGCAGACCAGCAGACATAGGACCAGCTCCCACAAACTGGTCCCACTCAGCTGTGCCCTCAGCTGAGACAAGGGGGGGCTGCAGAAGAGCCAGTACCGACAACACACCAAGTTGCCAGTAGGTTGGAGCCCCTGGTTTTTTTAGTCTTTCTGATTTCAGACTCTTAGAGATACTACGGACCCAACTCTCTTACCCAAGAGAAACCACTTCAGGGTTTCCACATCCAGGGTTTCCACATCCACATAAATTGATGATGCTGCATCAATTTATGAAAAGACAACAAAGACAACATCATCCCAAGTATTTACTGTGCTGGAGCAGAGGGCTTACCTGATATCTGCCTTCTAGCCCATACTGAATCAGTACCGTGCTGGAATAAACACATATTTTCCACTTGAACAAAAAAAATGCCCATATTAAATGTACCATAATTTTCTGCTAAAAGCAGAAATGAGGGCATCTAGACAAATTACATCCAATAGGTATCCCAAAGGTTTTGCTAATATCTAATGAAGATTGCAAGACTGAGTGCATGTTTCAAGGAGGAGGCTGTTATCACTAGGAAAATTCAGCATGCTTACAAGTCCAGCATTTCTTTGGTTTAGATGTTCAGAAGTAACTAAGAACCTTTCACATTTGATTTCTTGAATGCTTGCTTGGAGACAGATTGAAGGGCTTTGCTTCTTAGAGATGGCGTGATAACACACACACCAAAAACACTGCTCCCCTAATACGTCTCTTCACCTGTGCTACAAAAATCAGCTCCTGCCCTTCCAAAAGCTTGGTCTCTGTGTCTCATAGAAATGCTGGCCTCTTTGGTGCTCTGCAGAAGGCATCCCTTTGCTTCCCTATCCTCCCAGCATGCACAATGGGGAGCTGCCACCCCAGCCTGTGTCTCCTGGAAGCCAACCAAGCTGGTTAGAAACATTTAGTCTAACAAAAGCCTCACAGAAGCTGATATTTACCCTATAAACCCACTATAATGGAGGAGATCTTTAGCTACAGGCAGCAGGTGGAGGCACATAAATACACACATAGTAAATGAGTCTGTCAGGTTACAGGCAGTGGGAAGTCAGAGACTATCACCCATACAAAGCCAGAGACAAGAGCAGCAAACTGATGGACCACCTACGAAAAGTGAGGGAAGAAGAACCTCCCAGCATTTCAAACTGTGCTTCAGTTCATTTCAAAGGGAGAAATCTGGAAGAAAAAAAAAACACCAAAAAATCCTAACAGGTTTACCCCCTTCCACTAAATAGTATAGCGATTTAAATAAAACTCTATAACCCATTACTGAAACTACTATTTCTCTGCAAAGCTCTATCATGAGATGGGCCTAAAAGCCATCTGCTTGGTTTTCCTTTCAGATCGTTTATCTAAAGACACTTTTAATGTTTTAGCCTAACTAGTAAAGACTTTTGAGTTTAAGCCAATCGTCAAACCCAGCTGAGTAATAAGGTGTCAGTGCCATGCATAATCTTTCCTTGTGCAAAAAACGCTTTCAAAGTTAATAGCAGTTGAAAATAGAGTGAGGAAATGAAAGTTTGGGAATTAAACCCTGGGGGCATCCCCAGCCGTAGCGCAGATGATCCAGACGTACCTCTCTACCTGTATAGGAGGCATTGGCTGGATAATGATCATCTTATTGCTGGCAACATATGTACACTGAAGTCCGTCCTCGGCAGGCTATGCAAATAAGGCAAAATCGATTCTTTCGGATTAAGACTTCCAGAGAAGTATACAAGCACGTTTTATAGGCCTTCTGTTCAAATCAGAGAAGAAATAATTAAATTCAAGTAGCATGCGGAATATCAGGCAAATATTTTCTCATTATGTATTACTACAGAAAAGCTAATAGAGGAAAAGCTTTGGGGAACTGCAATATTATATTCTGCAGCCCACAGAGACCAAGACTACTCCAAAGGTCCTTCCAACCCCTACCATTCCACAGTTCTGTGACATTAGAGCTGTGTGCTGTTTGGCTCTCTAACAAGCACCAGCACTGCCTTTCAACTAAATCATAGATTCATAGAACTGCCTGGGTTGGTAAGAACCTTTCAGACCATCTAGTCCAACCGTCAACCTAACACTGACAAAAACCATCACTAAACCATATCTCTAAACACCACGTCTACCCATCTTTTAAATACCACAGGGATGGTGACTCCACCACTTCACTGGGCAGCCTGTTCCAATGCTGAGAACATTGAATGTTGTTTCCAATCCTAGTATCAAATCTAAACCTCAAATGATTAATCTAATCATATCAGGGCATGAAGGACTAACATGTAGCTCTTCTATCCTGCTTTCCATACAAGCCTCTCAAAGAATATACATAAACATTTAATTAAGTAAATGGATATAATTAAACCAATGCAAAGCTTTCTACTTGAACCAAGACACAAAAGGGGATAAAGAAATGTTTTCTCCTGCACGTGGTGTGGGGAGTACCAAAGAGACTCCATCTCCTCTGCTGACAACCAGCTGTCCCCAGCGGGCATTGCGGCCATGAGGGGTGCCACCTCTAGCCACTCACGCAGCCATGAGCGTGCCTCACAGACCCCCTGTTAGGTATGAAACAGCAACCACGTGGTCAATAGACAACAGAAAGAGCGAATAATTTTATATCAGCATCAAAAGTCCCACTGGCTGCGCTTCTCAGATCACAAGTGAAATGCCTGTGGCCAGGCTAACGCTGCACATTCATCAACTAAATTGAAAGAAAGGTGCATCAGCCAGATAAAAAGTCACTTTACTTGAATTAATCATATTTCACACTCAAATAGGGCCTTAAATCCCAAGCAGTTCTGAAGAATTTAGCAAACCGCACGAATTGTGCAGTGAGCCCAAGTGCCACCTTTTGCTACTTGGTGGAGCAAGAGTGAAACCAGCGGACTCAGAAGGTATGGACCTCATATACGTACAGATGCGTGAACATGTATGGACCTCATTCAGCTGCTCTTTAGTGAGACACTGCAATATGTAGCCATGGTTTAAGACAAACAGAGTTGAATCAATGCACACAGATTCCCCATCCCCATCTGGGGATTTAGGAACACAACTCAAGAAGGGTTCTGGCTGCCATGCCTGGCTCTTTTCTACTCCTCAGAGCAGACACAAAACCTCATCTGTCACCAGGGCTCTTGAAGAACCAGTTGCATACAACTATTCACTTCCTAGCTTGGAAAAAGTTTTTTAGATGAAATTTTTTCCTAAAATATACATTTTCTTCAGTGCCTGTGAGTGACTAGCAGAAATGCCCTGGGATTTGGGGTTTTTTTAGCATGTGATTAACAAGTTTCTCACTGAATAGCAGCTGGCTACAGTCTCAAACCTCTAAGACAGTTCAGCCATCCAAGGACTTTGGCACCATGATTTCTTTCCAGTCTGGCTGATTACCACTAAGCATAAATGCTAGTGGGGGAGACTGTGTCATGTTTAGTCAAAAAAACAGACAGTTGGTTGTTTGAAACTGTAATTTCAACCTTCAAGGATGCCCTTTATGTACTTTTGCAGGATTGCAGGGATCCTAGTGTCCGAGCAAGACACTACACTCCCTCTGACCTGACAGTTAATTAATATTTGAAGAAAGCTACCCTCTCACATGCTGAGGAAAAGCCAAGAGTTGATGAGAGGAAAGGTTTGAAATCAGGGGCCTCCCAGTGAGTGAGGAAATGCAAATTATTCCCAGGTGATGGACATAGGAACAAAGCACAGGTTTATATCATGCTCCAGTCAAGGTAACGCATTTTATTCTTGGACAAAATACAAATCATTTATCTCATTCATTATCTACCTTTAGAAAGAAGATTTGTGCCTGTTCAATTTAAAAAAAAAAAACCCCACACTTTAATAAGAGTAGGTATAGTCCCACCACAGCAAGTCTTGCAGTCATTTTGTACATCAAATAAATTATCAGCCTTCTATTAAGTCTATTACATTTCTTAATTTGTTTTAGACTGTGTTCACTTCCTTGTTATTGTTTTAAATTCACAAGGGATAATTTTAAACTAATCTTCTCATCTTTTGCAGCAAACCCTCATCAATAAGCAGTGAAAGGATGATTAAAATATCACTCCATGTAGAACAAACTAAGTCAAAATTACTGTGGGGAGTAAATTACCCTAACAGAGATGTAATGTCAATGCCTTAATTTTATGAAAGATTTATTATTGGAAAAAAAAAAAAAAAAGAGTAAAGAAAACGTACTCCTAGCACTGTAAGCAGGACTTTGTCAAAATAGCTTTTTTAAAACAGATAAATGGCATGCTTTGGTCTAATACTTCTTCATCCACAGTGAAAGAATAAGTCAGAGAAAAATGGTAATAAACCTATCAGGATACTAGGGGTATACGTCCAACACCTGCATTAGTCTCTCCTGGCTAGTTGCTTGCTCTCCAGGCATCCACAGGGTCTGGAGGACCTTCTGTTTACTGCTCACCTTTGACTTTCAGGGTCTACCTGTGGTTGGATGGCACACCTCCAAAAGATAGATGGACCGAGCTCAGAATGCCCGGCTGAATGGGACCCCCAGGTTAGAAACACACATAACTGCCCCTCTCTGCACGTCTTAATTACATCCTAGTAAGCAAGATAAAACTTCACCCTAAATTGGCAAGTGTATTAATTACAACATAGACTTTTAAGTTGAATTTCCCTAGCTTTTTTTACTACTTGTCATGGGGTTTTTCAGGGTAGGGCAGACTGTAAGCCCTGGGATGGCAACAGCTGAATTTAATGCAAAGCAAATAACAAACAGTAAGAGTTGGCTGCCTTTATTCTCAGGTTCATTTCTACCTGAAGTTGGGTTACAGACAGTGCCATTAGAAACTAGAAGATTAGAATGCAAAAAGTTAGGCTAGAATCAGCATTGGTGTTTAGACTTGCATCCCTTAGGAAAGCATGAAGCTTTTAGGGGGACAGAAAAGGTGATCAAACCAGGCTTGTATTTCTGCACTCAAACTTAGCCTACAGTGATGTGGTGGTACAGGCTCCCTTCATCCTTTTATCTCACTCCAAGTACTTTGCTGTCTCTGGAGCTGATGTCTCCATCCAGAAGCATCCCCATCCCTGCAGTGAGTGCAGATCCCTGGGGGGCTCAATCCCATTCCCACAACAGGAGCTGCAGCATCTCAGCTTGAGCCAGAAGTGCCTCCCTATTCTGCTGCTGTAAGACGGGGTTGTCTTGTAAGTCAAAACTCCCACATTATTTTAACATAGATGAAAAAGAGTGTAATGTGGCCCTAAAACATTCTGGTGACAAGGCTTTAAAGCTGAATGGTTACTGGGCTCATCCTCCATTAAGATCTGTGCATTGTGTTTCCCCTCCAGCTACAAGCAGCTTTTTCTGTTAGTATTTTTTCTTTTTTTTTTTCCCCCTCTCCTTTTTGTCTTTCTTTTCATTGCTTCCCAACAAATGTTCATCTATTCTCTTGAAACACTTCCAATATTGCCTGCCTAGTTATTTATCTGTGATTTACATGAAATCACAGACACACAGTTTGTATGCTTGTCAAATTAACTTTTGGCACTTGTTACATTAATCTATAAGCTTTAGGGATATTTTAAATTCTTTAATCTAGATATGAATATATTTGAATTCTGAAGCTATTACATCATATTGTTTATAGTTGAATTTTTTTAATATGCCTCACATTTTCGCATTTCTTCCTGGTACTAACTAGGTGGCAAAGAAGAGAAGGACCACATTCAGTGGTCCTTGACTGATACAAAATAGCACACCTTGAAGTTCAGGATTACAGCCTCTTTGAACTAAATTGTTTTACCCATTCAGATCTGATGCATCCTTCTTTATTCTGCCGTGCTTAACGTGTATTCATAAAAAAGAGGAAGCCAAATGACTGATATATTTCCAAACCCTGCCAGCCACTGTGTTCATAAACTGATCCAGTGCTAGTTTAGCCCATTAAAGCAATTCTCAGCAGACCTCTCTTTTGCTATTAAACTACCAAGCAGATTCCTGTGATGGACAGGTGATGGACATCTGGAGCTGGACTGACTAAAACATTGTCAACTATCTATTGTGGCAAATTATCCTCCAGGATAAAAGCAAAAAAGTATGGCTGCCAAAAAAATAACTTAATCAGTTGTTTGCTTTTTTCTGGTCTAAATTTCCTGCACTTTCAGTTGTTCTTGCACTGCAGGAATGCTGGTTGTCTGGCAGTTTCTTGGTAGTGAACAGGGAATGTAGTGATTCAGAAGCAAAATAGGTCCTCAGATGGATCCTGTCTCCCACCAAACCGCTGGACATAACGCCCAGGAGACCACCAGCACCCAGGCTAAAACACAATGAGATAAACAGACCAGCTATGCATCACACAGCAAATCCCCAGAAGGGGAGAACCAGAAAGGGAGCCCCAGAATCCATCACTCGTGGTCTATGGTGGTGGGCTTACTCCTGTTCTCCCTTCCTTGCTCCATTCTTGTTTCTGATATATTGAATTTTTCCCATTCTCCTATGTGGAAACAGACACATAATTCATTTATTTATTCAACAATGTCTGCTGCTTCTGTTACAAAATTACCCTTTCCATTTTGCAGAATCCCCGTTGACTCATTCACTTCTTATTCTTTATCCACTTGAAGTCTCTCTTATTTATTTTTACCTCTTGTCCAATTTTCATTTTACTTTCTATCTTTGCTACTCTTATGCCTCCTTTAATGTTTTCCAGTTTATTCTGTAATCTCTTCAGATCCCCTTTGAGTTTGATCTTTCATAATTCACATGTCCTTTGCTGCCCCTCTTCCCACTTCAAAGTCCCTGTTAGCTCCATCTGCCTTATTTTACTTTTACAGCAAAGTCCTTCTCTCATCCCAGTACAATGGCAAAACTGCGATTGATTTCAGGGGAAACGGGGCTCTTGGAGTATTTATGGCTTTGTACAATACACATAAACCCTGGACAGGGGGAGACAATGCAATTAAGCAACATGGCATGACAGACCACGTCACACTGCCGATTAATGGCTGCGCAGTGTGTGTAATAAACGTGAGCCTCCAGCACACCTGAGGTGCACATTAATCAACCCTATTGTGTAACCTGAAAACTCTGATCATTATGAAACAGGTATTTAAAACATTAAAATGCCTTTTTTTTTTTAGCAATAGCAATCATTAATCAGAGTGGAGAAGTACCCTTGCGTACATCAGGCTACAGTGACTTTTCATCACTGTTCCTCTTTATCTTGCAGAAATAAAGACAGGATCCAGTATTTAGCTTAATAAGACAATCTGCCTATTTACTTCTACACCTTTCTCACCGTGGTGGTGGGGAGGGGAAGGGAAACACGTCACCACGGGGATCAGGTAACACATAGGCCAATGAGACACAAAATACCTCACTGTCACCAAAGATGGTGGCACAGGGATCACAAGCAAAGGAAGACAATTAAATTAAATTAAAAGACAATTAAAGGAGCCTCCATAGCCAGTGTGCTGTAGGTTTTGGGGAACACCAGGCAGCAACAGTCCCCATAAAACTTGCCCATAGGCCACATTTCACCTGCCGGGAAATAATACAGAACTGTCCTTTTATGGCAGCACAGTCAAGGGAGTCTGTGGTGTGGCACCCTGGGTGGCTTGGATCAGGAGACAGTAACCTTCACCGTGGTTGCAATACTGAGCAAATAAGACTCGTTCACTCTCATATTTTGCTTCTCCTGACCTTAGCTCCTCCACCCCTTGTGGCCACAAGAAAGAGAGAACATTCAAGGTGCTTGCCCACCTCACCTGAGAAGAGGCCTGTCTGAACCTAGGGTGGCTTGGTTCATCCAATTAGCATTTCCTCCGCCCCCTGCCAAGAGCTACAGCAGCTGCTGCCTTGTACCAACATTAAAAACAAATGTGGTCATATAGCACTTAAGAAGTGCTCTGGGATGCACTCAGGAAGGTGCACTGAGTGTGAGCACAAAATCACAGAATGGATCACAGAATGATATGGGGTTGGAAGGGACCTCTGGAGATCATCTAGTCCAGCCCACCCTGCCAGACCAGGTCCACCTACAGCAGGTTGCACAGGAACTTGTCCAAGCAGGTTTTGAATATCTCCAGAGAAGGAGACTCCACCACCTCCCTGAGCAGCCTGTTCCAGTGCTCTGTCACACCCTCTAAGTAAAGAAGTTCCTCATCTTTAGATGGAACCTCCTGTGTTCAAGCTTGTGCCCATTATCTCTTGTCCTGTCATGGGGCACCACTGAAAAAAGACTGGCCCTAAGTATTTATAAGCATTGATAAGATCCCCTCTCAGTCTTCTCCAGACTAAAAAAAACCCAAGTCCAAAAGACCCAAGCAGCACGTTGCAACACAGGCACTGCCTACACTGGTTTTTGCAGAGGCAAGAATTGACAGCTACTTTCAGAGTTAACCACTGCGGGTCTTAAATTCATTAAGCTGGAAATAACAACCCTGATGAAACCATACCGAGCATCTTTGGCACTAAGGATTACGTGGGCTACCTCATCCCTTTGGCAAACACTAGCGCTGCATGCTCCTGCTGCCCCCCTACTCCTTCCCCATGCAGCTCTGGGCTCACACATAGCTTCTGGCACTTTTCTGAATGGATGCCTTCAGATTCACAATTGAATATCATTTTCCTGTATCCTTAGCCTCCCAGATGCCTTTTGATGGCCAGACCTCCTGCTGCCCATGTGCTCTCCCGCAGCGACCTGCGGAGGAGGAGGGAATCCAATAACGGGTGAGGCTGAGGCCGCAGGCCTGGCACCTGCCATCACGGTCCCTGGCTCCTGGCCACACTTAGTAGTGCTTTATGACAAACCCTCTCCCACCTTTCTTCCACCTCCCACCAGAGAGAGAGGCTGAAATCCTCTCATCAGGGGCTGCATTGGACTCACTGATGCCCCAGGTAATTCTAATTTAAGTTATAAGATCTCCTCCTGTGAACCAGATTTTGAGCACTGAACAAGATAAATAAAAAATGCAGGACAACAGTAATCAGTCAAGAAACAGATCTCGCTCAACAGAGACTGAAGTTTTCTGTTGTCTAGTGCTTTTTCCCAAAAGAGAGAACCAGTCCTCCAAATTCCCCACTTTACTAAATAGTTTCTTTCTCTCCATTTGCTCTGAGAAGGGTAGCCTCGATGCTATGTTTGTTTTCCAATTTAGGGCCCACGCCAACATGTTCCAAAAGTGTTGGCATTTTCATTTTGTTCAACTTAATGGAGGGTGACTCAAACCTTAAGCTGTTTGATTTTTGGAAAACAAATCAAATATACAGTGCAGCAGAGGGCGAGGCATGCTGCAGCTCTATACCAGATATATATTTAAAAGCAAATCTCTGTGTTTCCTTTCCAGAACAACCTGATCCCTGTTCAGAGAGGAAATGGGCAGATATATAACACAACTGAAGAGACCTACCACAAACTCCAGACATCCAATTTTTTTAAAGAATCACTGCTACGGTCTTAAAACTCCCTCAAAACCAAACTGGCACGAGTCCCTATACACTTTCTCTGATTCCACATAAGCACAGCCAGAACAACCCCAGAGCACAATGAGAGGTCAAAGCCTCTCCCACATCCAGAGATCTCCTCCCTGCTGCAAAAGGAGCACAAAAACCTCATAGATCTTGGCCCCCCAGACCTTTTGCATTCACAACAGAGGATGTAGGCACATGAGGTAAGTTGCACGTGCTGTCGATTTTTAGTTTTTGGAATTAGTTGTCTCTGTAAATCTGTAGCACTTTTAACCATGCTGGATCCCAGCAAAGATTTTGTAGTTTATTTTTCCCCCCACCATGTGCAAGCTGCAATGTTCTAGGGAAGCAATAGAACATCAGGGACAGGCACTAGACATTTTGTAGTTAAATCAAAGCTCTCATCTTTCATTGGGAGGAGGAATATTCTAGAAGTGTGTGCCACAAGCAGAAACCAGAATCTAAGCTTTTGGTCATTAGAGCTGAATTGAGCAATATAGAAGAAAATAAAATAGTGTATTTCTTACAAAATACAACCCAAAATAGCAGTTTCTAGGACGCAGCACAACTTTATCATTTGTAAATCATGTAACCAGCTGGTAGCTCTGAAGTTGTGCAGTGGAAGAGGGGGCAAGATTTACTGTGGTGCATATGGGCAGCACGATATTAAAACCTTCTGCTCCCAGCACGAAGGGACAAACACACACCCCAGGCACAGCCATGGGTGCTGGTGTGAATCAGAGGCAACACTAATGAAAATGTTGCAACAGACACTTGATAATATAAATCATCAGAGGTCCATTATTTAAATGGCAGCATGGTATCAAATAAAGACTGAGGCAAGTGGTTTCAACTAGAATTAAATCTGGAGGTATTCAAGAAGCCCTACTGAAGACAATTTCTGAGTATCTCTATGCTCAGGCTTTACCCATCTAATCTGAAATGCTCAAACCTTTTTCTAAGTATTCAATTTTGGTTTTATTCTTTTAAAAAACATAAGTGAATCACTCTCTTGGCTATGACTCTCTGCTCTCCAGCTAGTAAGAAAATTTCAGAAGTTTTTGTAGTAAATAGCTTCCAGCAGAGAATGATTAGCATGAAGATTGATTGTGTGATTTGCCATAGTATATGGTAAATGTTTTCTGCAACTAAATAAGGCGACCATGATCCTACTCTGTGGGAGGGCTGGTTTAACTGCTCAGAACATCCCAGGGAAAAAAGATGCTGTTAAGAAACTATAAAAGAAGAACTAAATAGCATTTTCTCTTTCCACTGCAGAAGGTCAGAACGACCTAGCACTGTTGCGGTAACATTTTTAACTTAGACTGATAATTACAGATACAATACATTTCCACCTTTAATACTGAGAGAAAATACCACACTTGACATTAATCACACCTTCAGCACCAAACGGTCATGCTTAGCCATTGGTGCCCTTCAGCTGTCCATGGGACCAGCTGTTGGGGCATACTGTCTTCACACGACCTGTGGCAGTGATGAAGCTCTTTTCCTGAGCTCTCAGCCCTCTATAGCCAGATTGGGTTGCTGGATTCACCAGGGCTGCAAGAGGTTCACGTTATAAAAAACATAGATATCCTCAAATACACAATAAACCATTAATTACGTTCCAGACCATACTCATCACACTCGCATCCTTTCAGCAAAATGATAAAAAGCCTGCCTTCTACTTATCAAATACACAACTAAAAGCCCCCACCATGTATCTGCTCAGCCTGTTTTCTTTGACAGAAGACATTTCAACAAAATGGCTCCCATATTGTCATTCAGAATATACAAAATTAACAGCATATTTCAAGATCTTTGCAGACATGACCCCATTTTCTGTGATGGAAAGGGCCTATTTCAGAGGAAAAGCAAACAGGGCACTTGTCTGGGGCTCCAGGGAAATGTACAAACTCTCCAGACTGTCCCTGAGAGAAGAAAAAGGTCCATCTGTCTCAGGTCACCAGTTCTCATAATGCACAAATGACATGATTTCAGCTACTCCTGCCAACAGCCTCTCTTACCAATACTGTAGCATTGCCCAGGAGAGAAGAGGGACAAGGCAAAGCCTTCTTACCAAGCATGTTCAGCAGAGGGAAAAAAGTTGGGAGAAAAAGCCCTTAAACTTCTCCTCCATCTCCCTCACAGAGAAAGAGAGTGGTCCCTCTGGGAGAGAAGATGTGATGTGGGCAGATGCTGGAATTTAAGAATGCTATTTGGCAGCAGGTAGCTTTTCATAAAATACCGCATGATTCATTCTCAGCTGGGGCTTTGTAAGCAGAGCTCCAGCCAGTGACAAGCTGGTGATTCCATGGTTTCCTTGCACGTGGTGCAGGTGTTGAGGAGGGGGAAGAGAAAGGTCAAAGTGCATACTGGGAAAACATAGCACATGCACAGGTATCCCCATACACAAGAATAGGGGGAAGAAGTCAAATCTCATAAGACATTGCCTTTAAAGTCAGGACAGGTGATCTCAGCAGCACATCTTTTGGGTTGGCCATGAAAACTTCAGCCAATTTTGGTACACTGTAACACATGCAGGAGGAGCAAGATTTCCACCATCAGATGAGAAGACAGCAGTGGTTGATGATGTATCTTCAGCAGACACACAACATGACACTCATGTTATATGCCTTTAAACACACTTATGCATTGCATTCACAGAGGGCTACCTTGGCAGTAAGCTTGACACACTTTGCTATACTGGATTATTTGCTCAGAAAGCAGTTATCTGAGACAATTCCCTTTCTAAGGGTCCATACACGCACACCAAAAAAAAAAAAAAGATACCACATACTTACTGCATTACCATATAGGCAATCATTTACCTGGAAAGGTCACAAAAAGCTCCAATTTAATTAGCAAAAGCCAAACTAGAAAAAGTAGTCCCCAGAGCACTGCAATCCTTACTTCAGTCCCACTGACTTTCTTACAGATTTTCCATAATTGCTCAACCCCCCCCCCCCCCAAAAAAAATCACAATAAAGGCTGCAGAGACCCTATGGGAAATCCTGGGTATGATTTCCCTGCCTGGTTTTTCATTTCACTTACCCTTCTGTAGCTGGGGGTATCTATGCACTAACATTATTCTCCTTTTTGCTTTAATTTGGGCTCAGAGCCTTCTTAAACTGATTTTATGCTTACTTAAGAAACTGTGTTACTTCCAGCAAGAGATGGCTTTTACTGAGAGCATTTCCCCCAAAGACTTTTTAATCTTCCTACCCTTGACCTTTCAGTCCAAAATATTAAACAAATCACAAGCTATTACTTGTATTTATTAGACCATTAAAAGCCCAACCCACCTTGTCCCAAAAGTTAGGTAGGAAAAGGGAGCCCAAAGCAAGAAGGACTAGATAATTATAGTATAAAAGACCGAACATAAGTGAATTATTCTTGTGACATTTTCCATTCTTGTTACCATCTTCATAATGAAAATGAGGTGTCAGAAGCTTCATTCCTCATACACAAACTTTATGTGAACTGTTACTTGTTACATTACTTTGAGGTTTTCCAATATTTGGAAGTTGGGCAAGGTAGCCATTCCCCTAAATTTCTGATTACAGACTCAACAACCCATGGGAGAGGGATAGAAGGCCCAGCTAATCAATACATATTTCTTAAGCAGAACTGATGCAATACCTGGCTGCTGAGGAATATGTTTTAAGACCCAAGTCTTTGGCACAGATATGGAAAATCTCATG
Source organism: Scolopax mira (assembly GCA_004320125.1). Lineage (NCBI taxonomy): Eukaryota > Metazoa > Chordata > Aves > Charadriiformes > Scolopacidae > Scolopax > Scolopax mira. Next base: position 9,191 of record BJBW01005909.1, on the reverse strand, counting down.
CCGTAGCTCTTTCATGCACCGTGCCCATTAAAAGGCAGGGTACACAGAGAAGCAAGGGGACTGGGGGTCTAGAAAGAATTTAGTGAAAAAGAAATTCTCAGCAAGAAAAAAAAAAAATCACCCCACAAACCAAAATTCCAGGACCAAGAGGTTTAAGGAACAGCACCACAACTGCCAAGATTTAGCAGTCTTGATGGTATTTTAAATGAAGAAGCTATTAGCAAAACAGGACAGTTTAGGGCATCAGTTATCACAGGGGTTTCCTTCTGTTGCCTTCAGAGACTACATTTCAGATAAAAAGACATTAATTTACCTTACCATCAACAAGTGAGCTGTGGAGAATTTGAAAGGGCCTACCAGTGTACTGTCAGAAATATTTCTACATCCAACAGTGCCAAATAGCAGCATTTCTTTGTGTGCTTCTGTTCAACTCAATTCCTATACAAGGAGATGCAAGACAATTTGAAGGGCTACATTTTGAGATGTTGTCCAAAAGGGTCAAAAGCATGAATACATCAATAGACAAAGAAGAAGAAGATCAGGTGTAAGCCAAATCTATTTAAGTGTAAAACTTAAGAGTAGAGTAGAGAGTCAAAAGAAGGTGATAATAAAAAGTGTATTTTAGGCAAGTCTTTATTTGTTATTTTCCTTTGCACTAAGAGAACCATGAACTTTCACACTCTGTGCAGAGCTCCTGCAACAGCCCGAGGAGATGATGAGCAGATACATGGGCAGCAGTTGGGTCTTTCACCCTTCACCAGCAGAGGATTGTCAGGTAATGTCCTGGTGAGGCTTTATATTACAGCAGAAAAGTGAAAAAACCCTCTCCTTTTGGCATGGTTTCCAGCCCAAAGAAAGTTTTATGAGGTTTGCTGTTATTGCTGCAGGAATCTGGACACAGACATTAAAAGACAACGAAAGGGCTTGTGTGCTCACAGGCAAAGAGCTTCCAAGCATCTTTCACCTGACCCTTGGCTGTATGCAACCTGTTCTTCTGACACCTACTGGCATTTCAAGGTTAGCAATTTTTACAGCCAACTCCCTGTAATAAGGTACGGATGACAAACATTTTGCTTCTAAAACAGCAAACCCAAAACTACTTTCACACCACTGCGTTAAGCACACATTACAGTGCTGTCTTGGTCTCTGTTAACAATCATGAAGAGATACCAGACGTTTCCTAAGAATCAGGTTACAAAAATGTAGCTGAGAGACATGCAAGGACATAAAAATTCCAATGAGATAAAAGCATCCCTGTTTACATAGCAATTCTGCTTCATTAGACTCAATGTTGTTTCATTATATTCAATGCCATTTAGTTTTGATGTTCGTTTCAAGGCTGCTTATTTATACCAAGGCAGACTAGGGGAAAACACAGTAAAAACTCTTGTGTTGAACGCAGTGTTGAAATGGATTTTAATATGCAATAAAATGTATATATCGTGTTCTAGTTAAGAAAGTATCACTGTTTGTTTACATGTGTTACCTATACAAACTATATCCTAAACTCATATTGGACTCCCAATATCAGACACTAAAGCCTGCAAGCAGGGTGACTCTGGATTGAAACTGCTCAGAGACTGTTCATAATTGTTGAAGACAGACAGACATTTTTATTTTTTTTTCCCTTCTGCTAGGTGAGATTCACTCCTATTCGGGGGTTTAAAGAAGGCACTTTTTTCTCAGGAATGAATTTCACTTATTAGTATTAATGCATCCATCTGGGGTCTTTTGCTGGTGGCAAAAATCCAGGGGACATTGGCCAGTACCTTTGAGGCAGAACAGACTACTTGCTACACTGTAAAATTGCCTACTTTCTTGAAATGCTTTTTATCAAATTTCTTATACGCAGCAGCTCAAACCCACTAAGGGTTTAATTTTTCTTTTTATTGTGTGCTATTTTGCACATCTTGCTATAGGGTTTCCCTGAAAGTGCATAAACTTATTTTAATTGTTCCCAGTGCTGACAGCCATTTAATTAAACAGTAGTACTATAGCAAGATTTATTATACAGAAACTGAGGCTTTTTTAAAGCAGTAATGGAACATATAATAGATGTGTCACATTTTAAAAGCCTAATTAAATCTATTGTTTCTCTATGTCCTCAGCATGTCTGTCTCAAGTGTAAGATATAATTTTAAATGGTTGAGATGTTTATTTCAACAATGATATGAGCCAGATCTGCTTTTAGGCTGGGTGCTCTTGGCAAAGTTAAAGGACTAATCGGCGAGAGCATGTGTGGTATCAGGCGCTGAATATAACTCAGATAAGTGAAAGGAGTGAAAACAAGAGAATGTGTTTTGCTCTTTGTGGTTCTCATCTGATGTCCTTGGATGGGAAAGGGAGCTGAGTCAGGCTCAGGAAGGCAGGTGGAAATATAGTCCCTTTCCCTCCCAAAAACCCAACACAGGTTTTTGGGTTTTCCCCCTCCAAACTAAGCCTGATCCCTGGAGTAATGAACAGTGGGGAGGTGGAGGAGCAGAGAGACTTCCCACCTCCCCAAGGAACCCCACGAGATGACCAAACATATTGCTAGGGTGGTGCAGGGACTGACTTGTACTTGCCTCTGGGCTGGGAGAAGAGGTGGGCAGGGAGAAGAGGTGGTTCTTACACCTGGGGAGGAGGACAGCATGGAGCACAGCACCTCTAGCATTAGCAGGGGAGGAAGAGCTGGCACATTAATGCTTTCCATCGGGGATGCCTTCCAGGACAGGCTGTTCCACACTGCCCCTTCCTCCAGGTTGTGCCTCCTAAAGAAAAACCATTTATTTGTGGCTGGCTGGGACAGTAGCTCTGCATGAGCTTCCCTCCCAGCTCAGGGGTTTTGTTGTTTGTTGGGTTTTTTTAATCGCCTCCTGTGCTAGCTTTCAGATGCTAAGAGGGAAAAAAATTACAAATTAGGACTGAGCTGGGTAGGATTTTCAAAAGTGTTAAGCCATCTCTGTTCCCAAAATAGAGGCTCCCAGCACTTGCAGGGATAAGTAGGCTACAGCCTGCCATTCTTGGAGAAATTACAACCCTTTGTTCATAATCTGGAAATGGAAGAGGTGGGAAACATTTCAGAGCCAAGCTGCACTCCAGCTGAGAGGAAGGATTTCTGCCCATGAGGCCGTACTCCTTCGCCCCAGCAGCAGCTCAGCAGCAGAGCAGGCCCCAGGGCTTCCCTGAGAACCGCTGCTGCTGCCATCGGAACCGCTGTGCCTCATCCCTTCTGCACAGCCACTGCAATCACCGCTGATTCTAAGGGCAATCAAATACTGCAAGTCCCTAAAACCGAGAATAATAAGAGGCCCCGAGGGAGGCAAATTCCCTTAGAGATCATTGGAGATTATCTTAAAGAAGAAAATTCAGTACAAGCTAGGTATCAAATGTAAGAACTCACGCAAAATACCCTTTTATGGGGAATCAGAAGCATAGTGGTTATTTAGTCTTTGGCATCTGTAACCTTTTATAGTGAAGAATACATTGTAATTATTTAGTCTTAAATAAGTAATCACTTTTTTCCTGCTTTAATATTCTGAAAATAATTATATTACTTAAGGTTCATTAACTGTTTCCAGCAGAATAACCAGCTTTATTTAATTAGCTAGATGAAGCTTTTTAGTTACTTTCTTTCCATCACTGATTAAACATTAGTTTCAGAAGATTAGCAGCTATTTTCTTCCAGTCAATATGCTCTCTAGTTTATAATCTTTTCAGGAAAAAAAAAATACAGTACATCAAACTACAATGCTATGATTACTTAGGAGAGACATCAATGAGAAATAGGCTTTGCTGAACTCTTTCATCCACTATCCTGCCCTCAGCAGTAGAAATGGTAAAATGCTCAAAAGCAAAGTGAATACCACTTGTAAGGGACTAGGGTTTTTTTCTACACCCTTTGTTATTGAACCAGAACTGTGTTCTGGATATACTCAAAAGGACACTGGCATGAAATAACCATAAAGCGATGTAATACATCAGCTGTGTGTTCTGCTCACCTTGCTTTGCTGGCAAAGCACATCCTTTTACAGGTTGAAATACGAATGGCTACTCTCCCAATCCAATTCCAGCATGTGGAAATGAACATCACATTCTAGGCATTGAATATTCAGGATTCATTCTTTTTCTTAAATCTGACTTCAGGCAATTCCTGCAGCACTGAATTCTACATGCTTTATGTACAGCAGCTGATAAGTAAACCTTACCCCTGCATGGTCCACTACTCAAAAAGGGCAAAAATATGCAAGTCCTGTACATATGAGACCATTTTTGCAAAGCATGGCTCCATGTATGCTGCCCTTGGAAGAAAAGGGTTGTGAATGGTTTTCCTCTGCAAGCTGCCCTAGGTGGACCTGCTCTGGCAGTGGAGTTGGACTAGTAGTCCAGAGGTCCCTTCCAACACCAGATCATTCTGTGAATGGGAAGGAAAATGTAAGGCAGGAAGCAGCCTGGAAACAGATGTTCTCCATGCCTTCACCAAAACCACTATCTAGGAAGATAACAGCCATTACATTCTTCATGTTACCAAGTGGAGGAGGAGTATAGGCTTCAATAATTGGGCAGGAGCTGGGGTCACTACGAAGCCGGTGCAGGCAGCCAGTGCCCCCAGCAAGCACCCTGCAGGTGAGGCATACATTTATTGACAATTTACAGTTCTAGCTGACCTGTCACTGCAGTCATTAACCGCCTTCCCTCACTGAAATCTAACCTTCCCAATGCTGGAGGTCTGGACTACCAGAAATAAATGACAAGGGGATTATAACATAAATTTGATTGCCTTAAGAAAATCATTGGCTTCACAGAAAAGAAGATCCAACCACATCAGCTCTTAACTATTGTCTTATCTTTCTTAAGCTTTAACAAACAAAACCCACATGTCTGCAAAGCATACAGACACAAGCACAAAATTTTACATTCCTCCTTTTGGTCAGGAAAGAACTAGTGTTGCACCTGCTTTGTCAGTCAATTTTTGTGCCCTTTGCAAATTGTATTTGCCTGCAGCAGTAAAACCAGAACTTTCTCATCTGTCCCCTTGGAAGCAAGCATGGCCAAGCAAATGCACGTCCCTACTGCAGACTTCCAAACAGCGCACCGTTCTGCTGTGCTATGGGTTTCAGATAAATGGGTATTAGCAGGGGGGTTATTATTGGTATATGGATCTTTAGTGAGTGCATAAACCTACCTATTTCTTTATGAATAATAAAGATCCAAATGAAAATCCAATTGATTTTAACTGAAAACTACCGCTCTCTATAGATTGCAATTTTTAATTATCATTTATCATTACCTATTCTGTGCTCAAGGCCTGTTTTGCACAGATCATACAAGCACAGATCTAAACCATCAGTCTCGTCAAAGATCTCTTTACATTTTGCAACACAAGAAGTCTTTATTGTGAACTGCAGCTACAATTCTCAAGAGGTCTTTCATGGGTAGGAGTCAAGTTTTAAGGTAGACTTCTGCCTGTCCCCATTTTGATGAAAATACACGTGACTTGGAAGAAGGCTACAGATGTGCCAAACAGCCAAAAGCAAACCAGGAATTACAGTTATAGTTACTAACATTTCTGCTTACAAGTTGTTGCCATGCTGTTTTGTGCTTGTTTTCTGAGCACAGGTACGTCACTAGCTAACGTAAAAGCCACCTCTGATCTGTTCTGGTGCATGGAGGGATGAGGGTGAGCCCTGCTCATAGCATCCAAGTAAAACAACTCATTCCAAACACAGGATCAGTTATACACCTTCATATCAATAGGGAAAACAAATTCACCAGGAATATCTAATCTGAATTCCTATGTGGCACATGCAATGGATGTCCACATAACCCCTTCAGCAGAGGGAACGGTGTGACAGGCAGCTTTTGGAAAAAGCCTTCTGTTTGTTTAACACAAACAAACAAAACAAAAAAAAAACAAAAAAAAAAAAAATCAATGCCCAACCAGCTGACAGCTAGAATTCAGGTGCCATTTAACACAGCTGTTAGTATAGTTGCTTACATGATCTCTTTGAGCTTTATATACATTTTCACAGTTGGTAAAATCCATCCAGAATTCAACAAAACATGCTCATCTATTGTCTAGGTACTGCAAGGAGGAGGATGAAAGACAGTCACCAAAACATTTTTTTTTCGGCAACTGAAGGGGTCACAAAGCAAGAAAAGATTTCAGCCTCTCATTTCCTCCCTATGTAAGCAGTTAAAAAGTTAGAGACAAGCCTTTACAAAGGAAAAACTCGATGTGGGCTTGTATAAAGGATGAGGGAAAACTGATAGCAGGTGGCATTTCAGTTCCTGTGTTCCCTGTGCAAAATCAAAGCTAGAAGGTAAATATTAAATTCTGCAAAGTTTCTCCATTAAACTTAATACAACTATTGTAATTCCCTGTGCGAAGAACACTATTGCGGTGGCCTCAGTGCTTAAATAGGCAATGCAGTAAAAAACCAAATTCTTTAGGATTAAAGATAAAGAGATATATTTTTTTTAACATTATTATGTTAAGCATGTTTTTCTGTTTCCCTGTCCCTCAAAATCTGGCTTGCAACAAAACCAAAGGATGAAGCCAACAGCTCCAAGACTGATATAGTACTGATATTTGACAAAAACTTACAGAATCATAGAATGGTTCAGGTTAGAAGGGACCTTAAAGATCATGGAGTTCCAACCTCCCTGTCTGGGCAGAGACACCTCCCACCAGACCAGGTTGCTCAAAGCCCCATCCAGCCTGGCCTTGAACCCCTCCAGGGATGGGGCAGCCATGGCTTCTCTGGGCAACCTGTTCCAGTGTCTCACCACCTTCACAGCAAAGAATTTCTTCCTGAGATCTCATCTAAATTTCCCCTCTTTCAGTTTGAAACCATTCCCCCTCGTCCTATGGCTCCACTCCTTGATCAGGAGCCACTCCCTTTCTCTCTTGTAGCCCCTTTGGGGACTGGACGTTGCTATAAGGTCTCCCAGAGCCTTCTCTTCTCCAGGCTGAACAACCCCAACTCTCTCAGCCTGTCCTCATAGGAGAGGTCAACTTCATTGACTCTAGTGAGTTATTCCTGGCTACCACAATAAACCTGACCAAAAGCAAATTCAATGCTGCAGTTTAATCAGTCAGCTTTAGCAGCAGTTCATTAAGGAAAAGGACTCCTAATTAAGAAGTACAACTAAGAACTTGAGCCAGCATTAGCTGGCAAAGTTTTAGTGACTGTAACTCTCTCCAGACTTCCAAAAATTTCTTTTGAAAACTTATGGGTTTGACAGCCATTTCACAGATGGTCCTTCTCTCCAGCTCCAAGCCTCTCTGCTGGCTCTGCCCTGCTTTTCCATACTTCAATGGCATCTCAGAGCTCTGAAAACTAACATTTGCTCTAAATTTCCTGGTCTGTGTTCATTGCCAGTAACTTTTTTTTATAAGTTCCTTTTCAATTTAGTGTTGTCATTATGATTGACTAAATGGCAAATCTTTCAATAGCTGATGCGTTTTTCAACTCTACATTTACAAAATAAGCCTCTAGTCCTCATGGCCACAGAGATGAGGGAGAAAGCAAACCCTAAAAACTAAAGAATAGAAAACAAGTTTAAAACTCCTGACATTTACTCCTTTTCATGGGGGGGATTTGCAGGAAAGCTTCATGTGATTTTAACTTCTCGGTCTGCTGATACGTGTCATGTTTTGTCAATACAAGTGCAATTTCAGTCAGTTCCCATTCACCATCTACCCAAATGTAGCCATTCTGGCTTCCTAAGATGGCCTGCTGGGGACAGGTAGTCTGGGAAGCTTTCTAAGATAGCTGGTCACCAAGCCCAGTTTTCATCTATTCTTTTAAAGAATCAATCAAAATTTTTCCTCAAGGTATTTGTATGGCATCCAGCAACAGGACTTGATTGCATCTTGCATTGAAAATTTAGGATTTACTTTCTCCACTTTTGTAGTTATGGAATTATTATTTTTTTCCATCTGTTCCATCTGTGAAGTGCAATGAATTTCTGTTGGACTTTGCAGTGACTCTCCTCCCAGTTTAAATCTTCTCAGAAAACCTATTTATCTGTGCTTACTATCCAGGCTGTGGTATAATAAATCATTTAAATGGACTTACAATTTGGTTTTAAAACATAAAGAGATGCTGACCAAGAATACCATTACATTATAAGCAGGAAACTCTCACATTAGAAATATTATTTTCTTGCATTTAACGCACTATAAGGTCAGATCTTTTAGGCAGTAACAGAGGGAATGGAGAGGGTTCTTTGCAATAACATTATCAGTATATAGTTACCCTGAATAGGACAGTGTCCTGAACCTGGCTCTGAGATTGATTCTGCCCTGAATTAAACAGATTTCATTACAGTTCCTCTTGGTTTTTACTGAAACAAGTAAAACTTGACTATCTCTTGAGAGTTAATTACATGTGTTTTATGGGTTATATATTGTGATTGCATTTGGACAATATAGTAAATATGATACCCTTCCACAGCCTGCCACTGCAGGAGGGGGGTTAGCCCTTGCATGATACCTTTCCATGGCTCACAGGTGCCTGCCTGGCACCCCCTTTCTCCCAGCCCTCCCCACAGCCCTCGGGCAAAGCCCCTGGACATACAGAAGATGATAGGACTTGTGAAATTGTGTACAAAAATCACATTTTATCACAGCAGCACCTAGAATATTCAAGGGGAGAAGCCAGGGCATCATCACGATAGCTACTTTCAAAAAATGTAAGATAAAAATCCTGAAAAGAATGGTATTAAAGAAAAGACATTACTCTCGTTTGACAAAGGGGAAGAATTCAGATGACAGATTCAAAGACAACCACACCAAAGTGTCTGGCAGAGACACGCAACATGCCCAAGCAATCTGGGTCATCTGTCTTCACACTAGGATGTGCCTCCTTCTCCTTATTCAGCTGCAAGTCACTCTTCACTAACATAAAAAAACTGCAAAAAAACAAACATCAGCTCCTGAAACATCCCATGGACACATTCACATTATCTGGGAAGATCATGCTGTCACTTCTAAAGGTTGATATGTGAAGCAAGAAGTGCATCATAGACTGGTTTGGGTTGGAAGGGACCTTAAAGATCATGGAGTTCCAACCTACCTGCCATGGGCAGAGACACCTCCCACCAGACCAGGTTGCTCAAAGCCCCATCCAGCCTGGCCTTGAACCCCTCCAGGGATGGGGCAGCCATGGCTTCTCTGGGCAACCTGTTCCAGTGTCTCACCACCT
>BJBW01005908.1:0-27011 GCA_004320125.1 Scolopax mira | reverse complement strand
TTAATTTCAGAGTTTTGTTAGTTAGAAGAGGCCCAGTTGGAAAAGTAAAATTACTAAACAGAAAATTAGTTCTGTTTTACCTCAAACCAGGACAAATTCTTAAAATAATTTACTTTTTTAGATTGGTTTCTTAACGTTTATGGAAAGTAACCACTTTCATTTATTTAAAAGTCACTCATTGTTAAAAAATGGTTCACTAATTTCATACCATTACATTTAAAATTTGGAATCTATGCTCTCCAGAAAATGCACCTTGCTTGGAGTATTAAAGACTGCATCAGACATTTTATTAAATTTCGGCTAAGACAGTGTCTTAGTACTATCTGCAGCAAAATTTATGCAGATATTTGCTATCTACAAATGTTCTTGATACACAAAAATGATGGCAAGATATCAGAAGAAGAAGTGAATAAGGCTGGACTGAATTATGTAAACATTTGAACAAAAATATTAATGGAAACTCAGTTTCATTCTGGCTGCAATCAGATTCTATGAATAAATAATTTCTAAAACCCAAATAGATCAGATCAAGCATAAGGAGAAAGCTGAGAATGTTTTTGTTTTGAACTCCACCTTTCTAATTCAAGTGTTTATTTTTCTGGTTTAAAAATTCAAATTCCAATCTTCAAAAATGTCTTTCCAACCATATTTCACCTGATTGGAGAATGTAGAGCGCTCCAAATGCACATATCAATAAATCAGAGTAAAAATGCAATGGAATCCCATGTCAGAGGTTGGGGTTTTTTTCTAAATCATTAATTAAGCATTGATAGTTGATATGTTTGTTTGTGCAATATTCATATTAAGTCCCAGATATTTTTTTATGCATTACTTCATATGCATTACAGTGCATATAACAAACAACAAAACTATGAAGGAATAATGCTTTTTGGATATTTTTCTTCATTTTTGGGAAGGCTTATCTATGGTGCTTCTAAAAAGAATTCAAGCAACTAGTAACTCTATTGTCATGCCACTGTAACCTGGAATCTGAGTTCAGCTTCTGTGACCCAGTGCTCAGCTGTGCATCCCTGATTTATCTTTCTTGAAAAAACAGCTGTTGAGCTGTGACAGAGAATAATAAAGATACCCAGGCAAGATAGGAAACATTAAAAAAAAAAAAAAAAAGAGTAGAATTTAAGTCAGTAATAGTAACTCAAGAACTGAAGAGAAAAATACAATATTGACCGTATGAAAAACTAAAGGAAAAAGCAAACAGAACATGGCAATTAAGGAAGGTTGAGGAAGAGCCTGGTTTTGGGTTGATAAAGACTGACATATCCTCACCTGTGCAAACAGCTGGACAACTGTCCAAACACCAGAGACCGTGTAGGTGACAGCAGAGGGAAACACTGGATGTCTTTGGTCCCCAGCTGGAGCCAGTGTTATCTATTTGTTGTTTTTTTAATACTCGCACAAGATCTCTGGCAGAGATGGCAGCTGTGGTTGTTACCAGCTGACAATTCTCATACTATTTTCTTTAGTTCAGGTATCATCAAATGCCCTGGGAATGATCAGGCTTTGGATGATGAGCAGCAGACCGAAACTGATAGCTGTAGAAGACTTTTTCAGTTCATTGTGTCTACATTCAGTGATGGTGGGAAAACTACACACCAGCATTGTGCAAAACCTTGGATACCTGCAGTTTTTCTCCTACATTCAGAGCACCAGTATTAGTTTCCAAACATTTGAGGTTTATTTTGTTTTCATGGTTTCTGTGGTTTTGTCCCCTTCTTCTCAGGTGGGAACTTGTCATTTCCATCCCCACCATGGGCTGCTGTGAAATTCCTGAAGCTCAATATGAGGATGATTCAGGTGTAACGTTTGGAATCAGATGTGGCTGCCAGATGTTCACATGATCCAGCCTGCTGTACTTACCACACGCTTGACCTTGTGTTGTTCCCCAGGAGTGTTCTGATGACAGCAAGCTTTTAACTCTCATTTTCACTACTGTGAATTGATGAAATCCAAGGAACATTAGAGAGACCATTTTTGGTCTGTGAAACACTGCAGTGGCTGCACTCTGTGAGGACAATAAAGACAACAAAGCCCTGGGTAAGTCCCATTATACTTGAAATAGTCAAAAGTAGCTTGCTTCGTTTCAACTGATGGTGATTGCAAAAACCTACTAAAGGTTATAGTGAATCTATTAACAACAAAATCACTCATTTTATGAATAAATTACTCCAGCTCAAATAAGAATTTAGAGAAGGTTTGATACTCTGTCAATACAGGAGATCAAACCACATGAGCCACAGTTTTTTCTAGCTTTAAATTAAATTTAAATTTAAATGAGAAAAAGGCAAGAAAACATTCTCAGTAAGGAGATTAGCCTACAGATTGACATAGAAATTAATTTAAAACTCTATACATCTTCAGCTAATGTTACAAGAAAGGTTTTCCACCAGTAGTAACACTCAAGCTCCTGCCCTCACCCCTTTGTCCAAATGGCATGCTACATTCTCCAATGCAAGGAAAGAGGAAAATGCAATCCAAATCTCTTTGAGATTTCATCACCCGTGATAATTTTACACAGAAGGTACATTAAAGTTACCTAGTTTCTCTAAGATTAAGCCTACTTTAAAACTTTTTAATGGAAATATGTTATGCATAACTATAGTCTACCTGAACATTTTCCCAAATTAAGGTCAGAAGACTTGACTGAACATCACATACAAGCATGCACATCTGTTCATCACAGGGTAGAGGACAATTCCAGGACCCATGCAACATGGACAACACATACACCTGAAAAAACATTTTCCCACCATCTCGCTCCTTGCTATGTGTTGCCAGACCCGTTGAAATGACAGACCTGAAACATTATCTAGTCACTGCAGAGGGACACAGAAGACAGAGTCCAACTTGCTCCTTTGTCCACCTGCTCTATTGCTGCTGCTGGGCTTGATGGCAATGACTCTCACCTGAAATCCTCCTACACAATATGTATGTAATCAGCAACAAAAGAAGCCCAAGAAGATTTCAATTTTATGATTTTCCAACTGAAAAAAAAAAAAAAGGAAAAATAGATAATGTACAAAATGTAAAGACATTTCCAGAAGATACTACATGCTCTGTACAATTCTATGTTCTACAGGGCAGAATTTCCAAGAATTGATGAGATACTAACAAAGCTTTGGAGATTCTGAACCTTTCATTCACACACATGTTAGTTGGTAGCTTATCATACCATATCCTGAATGGACACAAAGCTAATTTTTAGGCATCATTCCTTATCAGATAGTGTCAGATACTACTGGGAAGGTTTATTATTTTGTAAATTAACAACTGAAAGATTTTGAAGATTTTTTAACTGGGGATTTAAGTTCAAAAGAGGGTGTTATGCAGCAAAACATGTCATATTTTTTTGCCAGTAAGTATTTATCTGTATGGGAAAAAAAAAAAAAAAAAAAAAGAGCTTTGATTCCTTCATTTTAGCTGAAGGCATAGGTGTTGAAATCATCTTTTCCAGAGCACACATCTTTTTCTAATTTCTTAACTGGGTGCACATCACCAGCACACATCCAAGTGCTCAACTTAGAATGCACATGAAACTTTGGGCTCTATGTATTATTTGTATTTGGTCTTCAAAAAAAAAAAAAAAAAATTAGGACCAGGCTGGTGTTCTTTATTCACAGTGAAGTATTCCTACATGGAGTTCTGTTATCCTGGAGTGATGCTTGTGTGCTGAAAGACCACAGTATTAGTGCTCCAGTAATGGTGTGAAAATGTGACATGAAAGAATGAACTGACATATCTAAAACCCAGGTCTTTCAAGCAGCACTAGCCTTACTGAAACACTCCAGCACAGCCTTTGGACAGGGACAATGAGACCAGATCTTCTCAGTATTCCTTTCTTCTCCCTCATTTTAGGGAAGCCAGGTCCAATCTGGTTCTCTGCAGTGGAATATATAGAATTTCTTTTTTGTCTATAATACATTTCGTTTTCATCTTGCTTATCTCTTGTGTTTCTGAGTTCTTTTTCTTCATTTTCTTGAACCAAATCCTAAAATGTTAACTCAGACAAAGCTCTCACAGGTGTCAGTAGGAGCTTTATCAATGTCACTCTTGCTGTCACTTCAGCAAATATTTCAGGTTTAATACCACATGATGACAAATTTCAATAGTTACATTGAAATTTCAGAATTATTTACACATGCTTTCATCAAAATGAAGTTCCTAAGGGTGTTTGAACCTTGGAAAAAAGCCTACAGCATCAAAGAATGAAGAGTATCCAAGTGCAAGGAAAAAATATGGAGGATGGTCTGATATTCTACAAAACACTTTTCCTGAAGTTTCTTCATAATAATTTAAATTTTTATTGTTGTTTCTTTCCTTAACCTGCATACTGATCTTTATCTGGAAAAATGTCACTAATCCCAGCAATATTTACCATGGATTGTTAAAACATTTGCATCTGAACTATGGAACTCCTACAATGGTAAACACAGCTCTATCTTAACATTAGCACAAACACAGAAATTTGAAGGGCAGCTTTCTACAAAGCCACTACTCCATGTGGTGAGACTCCATTGTCTCACTTGAAAACCATCCACATTTTCTTATTCTGTTTTTCCTTCCTCAAAAACATTTGTAACACACTGCTTCCTACAAAGGTATAGAACTATTTCACTCCACAGAACAACAAAGAATCAGAACAGTTCTGCTTTACTGATTTTTGAAATACATATAATTGTTTCATAGCAATGATTATTTCCCGTGTTATTATTCAAAATACCATCAGTGTTGGAAAGCCTGATGATGTGTTGCTCACAAGGTCATCATCAGCAATAGGTTAATGAGATTTCACTTTGATACACACAACAGCTCCTGTTTCAGAATCTGTTCTGATTGTAGCAAGTTGCACCTGTGTGGCCATTGCAACAGTATCTCTAAATTTGCTCCTTTGCCATTTTCCTCCAATATTAAGACAAATTCCAACGCTTATAAAACAATAACAAAGGTTCTCTGTAAAGCATTCAGAAATCTACATAGCATTATTTTAAGTCAAAGTAGGGATTTTTTTATGGCTAATTTTGTGCTCATGTACTTGAGGGTTTTCATCCCAAATTTGCTATCAAAGCACTGCCAAAAAGAGAGAGGGAGGTGTGAGTGGGGGTGGTGAATTTTTACCATCACTGATGCTGTCATAATGATTTAGATTTCTGGTTTTATTGGCAAAAGTAGCCACTAGTGCTCTGATTTCACTATTAGGCATTTTTCCAATAAAGTATTTTTATTTGAAAATGCTTGATCACTTCATTATCTGACTTTCATTAGTGTTTATAAATTAAACACAAAAATACACTAAAAAATAATGACTGTTACTCTCATTAGGGCTAGTACTTCAGCTTCTTTCCTGCTAACCAACCCAAAGTAAATAGTGACCATCTGTTCTAGTTCAAGGTAAAACAGGGCCAATTTTCTGTTCAGTAATTTTACTTTTCAGGTAAGGTTTTTCTATTTATCTGAACTGTCTGAAATTAACAGCATATTTTTCAGACAGAATCCATTTCTAGTAGAGATAAGGCTTGATGTTTGTAGTTAATATCAAGGAATGATATACAAAGGCTCTCTCTTCAATGGCCAGTGTCTGTGAAAGACTTTGTTCATCTACCTTTCAGCTCCCATCCACAGCTGAGTCCAGACTGGGATTTTCCCAATGCCTGCTGGTGACATGGTAATCATCCTGGGAGCTCAATATTGGGTTTGTATATATATTTCATTAATTTTTTTTTAATATATTATTATATTTTCTTTTTATTATTTTGTTATTAACATTTCATTAGAATAATTTAGAATAATTTAGTTTCTTTGAAGCTCATAAGTCTCTTTCTTGTCCTTCTGTCTCTTAGCAGAGATGTTAGGGAGAGCATCTGTCCCTCATTTCAGTGGCCCGTCCAGCACAAACCAACACACGATCCTTTGGGATGAAACAAAATTAACAAGACATTAGCATTTAATGGATATTCCACCTATATTGCCTGAGATGGAAAACCAAGCACATAAAGTGTTTTCCATTAATACTACAGCATTTGACCCTGCTGCAGGAGACCACAGTTCTCAGCCTGGGAGAGCAAACAGTACCACAGGCATCACAGTGGGAGACAGGTTAGATCTTGGGATAATGCAATACAAAGAAGAGGAGCAGAAGGACCCTGGGACTTCTGGACACCATATCAGCACCTCTCAGGCTCTCTCATCCTTTTTCTGTTGCTTTGGAATCTCTACTGAGGAATAACAGCAAACTTCCATCAGCAATGAGACCCACCAACAAGCGTGCCCTGAGCCTTCCTTTCAATGTCCCTGAGCCTTTCCCAGTCTTTCCCCCAGTCACCCCATTTTACCTGGTTCAGATCTGCGCTCCCAGAAAAATACAGCTTGAGCATCAATGCTTCTTTCCCAGTAGGATACTTTTCTGACAACATTTTAAAAAATTTTAAAAGAAAAAAAAAAAAGAAACAAAAAACCCACACAACAAAGAAAAAGCCCACTAACTGAAATTATTAACAATTCCCATACACATGTATTTTTGAAATTTGTGAAAAAAATAAGACAAATAAATTGAGAAGTGATGCTCTAAGGCAGCAGCATTTGGTTCATCTATCATCCATTGTCTTGTTTCATTTAATAAAATTTTACTTTTTAAAATAATTTCTTACAATTTCCACAATAAAAAGGAGAACGCAATTCAAGTACTAAACTTAATTTCCAGCAGCTTCCAAAAGCTTGTTCTCAAATCTTTATTCCAATCTTTTAATCTTAGACCATAAATATACTGAACAGAGAAACAAGTTAGTTGTTTTCTCTGGCATACATCAACTGAGCACTAGCTGGATCAAATCTCAGTTTAGCAGGAATTTTTGTAGTGGAGATATTGCTGTTGAAAGAAAGGATCTGGATAAATATCTGATCTGAAATGATTCCTTCCCAACAGTTCACAGTGACATCAAGAAATTTTTAAAGATGATGTAGAAAACTGTACGTTTTCTATTAGTAGACACAAATACACCTGCAGATGAACATGTACTCAATTTCTTCAAGTCATTCCTTCACAGTAGGCCACCAAATTTGTCACACATGATTTGCCGTTACTGAAGCCATGTTTGCTGCCACCATGCATCTGCTTATTTTCCATGTGCCTTAGTACAGTTTCCAGGAGGATTTCCTCTATTATTTGCCCAGGCACAAAGGTGAGATGGCTGGGTCTTCCTTTTTTGCCTTTTTAAAAATAGGGGTTAAGTTTTTCAGTAGGAACTTCAGTCAGTGGCAACTTTTCCAGACTGCCATCGCTTCTCAAATATGATGCATAGTGACTTTACAATTTCATCCCCCACATCTTTCAAGACCTGAACATGCATCTCATTAGGTTCCATGGATCTGTACACCTTCAGTGCACCTGATCTCCTACAGCAAGTCATTCTTCATTGTCCCAGCCCATGCCTTTGCTACCTGCAAATTAGGTGATCTGGCTAGAGCACTTGCTTACGATGACTGAGGCAAAAAAATTCTTTGAGCATCTCAGCCTTTTCGATGTCCTGGGTGACCACGTTTCCTGCTTCCTTCTAGAGATGGTCCACATTTTCACTAGTCTTCCTTTTATCCCTGATTTACATATAGAAGTTTTTCTTGTCCCTGATGTTCCTGACCAAATTTAATTCTATCCAGGCTTAGTTTTCCTAACCTAATCCCTGGCAGCTTAATTTGTCTGTATTCCTCCCAGGCTACCTGTCCTTGCTTCCACCCTCTGTAGGCTTCCTTTTTCTACTTGAGTTTGTCCAGGAGCTCCTTGTTTATCCACGCAGGCCTCCTGGTGTTTTTGCCTGACTTCCTCTTTGTTGGACGTATCACTCCTGAGCTCAGAGGAGGTGATCCCTGAATATTAACCAGCTTTCTTGGGTCCCTCTTCCTTCCAGGGCTTTATCCTATGGTACTCAACTGAGCAGATCCCTGAAGAGACCAAATTCTACTCTCCTGAAGTCCAGGGTAGTGAGTTTCCTGTGCACCCTCGTCGCTGCCCTAAGGGTCTTGAACTGAGTCATCTGCAGTGCTACAAGAAGATAGCTCTTATAATAGATGATAATTATAATATATAATATTAAATATTATAATGAAACTTGAAATAAAAATCTTAAGATGTTTGAACCAATAATGGAAGGTTAAAACGCCATTTTGCTCTACTATAGGGTTGAGAACCATTAACAACCATTGGCTTTTTAGGAAGACAAGGAGACCAGCATAACAATATCCTACAGTGTCCTGATAGCTCTTACCCTTTTTTAATCTTAAAAAAAAAACAAAGCTAGAACAGACATCAAAAGATAGGTTGACTCAAAAAAAAACCTTGAAAAGAACTGGTTCCCGACCTGAGTGCACTCATCTGTCCCTTATCTCTAACATTCTCTCTACAAAAATAGGCTTTGCAATGTGCCCTTGAAAGATATTCTTTTAATATCTTGAAAATAAATGATCCATACTGACAGGACAATGAAGCAGAAAATGCACGTCCTTCTTTTGTGCTGCATTGTATTTATAAACAAAGTTTATCACAAGCACACTATACTTACTGCTAATGATATACCAGAAAAAGGTGAACAGTGATCATGTATCGCCGGCAGTTTAGAGGACATCAGAACCCCCAGTATGACCCAACTTAATATGAGTTCATTAATATTCGTGTTATGTGCCCTTCCAAGGTATTAGCCATCATCCCAAGTGTTATTTTTGGGAAGGCAAGACTCATGCTGACAGCTGAGGGATTTAACATCAAATATTTCAGGACTGTAATACCCATATATAGGAATTTAATGCAATCTTGACATTAGTATAAATATGGCAATTCCCACCGTATTCTAAATAGGACTGTCCATGATCATTTCCAGAAATTTAAAGCTCAGTTGGGAGAATTTGGACTCAAATATGACATGATATCTACGACCAATACTCTGTACAAACTGTAACATAGCTAGCTTGACCTTATTTAATTTCAGAGGCTATGTAGGTATGTTTACATTTAGTAGGTAAAGAGGACTCCCTGCCTTCCTGAACAGTTTCTGATCAATCAGAATCTGCTTAAACTATGGCGCAAAGTGAAATATGTGAGATGCACATAAAACATTTGTACATATTTATGCATGGTGATTCTTAGCTGAAAAAAACAAAGCCATGTTTATTAGATTTTTGTACAGCTGAATCATAATGCAAACAGTTCTCAGCTCTCCAAGAAAGTACATGGACTCAAGTCCCGGTGTGCTAAATACCATGCAAGTAAATAATGAGACATACTCTCTAACACAAAGTTTATAATCTGATAGTCTAATCAGTGGTGAGATGCAATAAAGTCATGGAGGAATGGAGGGGAACACAAAGTAAGATAAATAAAAGAATGGCTCAGCAGAATTTCTGAATAGACAGTGCAGTGGCTGTACTAAGGGATGACATTACTATGAAACATCATTAGATTCCACCCAAACTCAGCTGTTCCTTGTCTCTAAATTGTGGTTTGATTCACATCCATGCTCTTCTGAGAACAACATGCATCCTGAAACTTCACAGAGACTTTCTGCACGTTTATTCATCAAAAAGTACATGTTGACATGTAAAAGTTTCTTAAGCATCATGACCACAGGAATAACTAGAGCATATCCAGCATTTAGGAGACAAATTTCAAGGAAATTATCACTTTTTGTAAGTCTAGAGTTGTTTGTTAGTAAAACATTTTTGAACTTATTTGTGGTTTTCTTCTCCTGGAGACCCTCACTGAAAGCTACAGTGGTAAGTTATTTTAAAAGCAATCACGTGGAGATCCATGGAAAATCAGAGATTTGTTTAATAGCACTTTTTTTTTTTTTTCACTTTGTTTCACTTGACTAGTTCTAGACAGCTTTCTTCAGGACTGTAGCTAAGCTCCACTGAGCAGAATGCCATTCCACCACACTGCTTTGTGTCTCAGATTTAGCAACACACTGCATGTGCAGCTACTGCAGGAAGTAAGAGGAGGACCTTTTCAGTGTGCAATTCACAAAGGCTGTGTGAACAATAGACAAGAGTGCAGAGTGGCTGCACTATTCCACCAGTTCTACAACAGAGCAATGCTTCCCTGCATTGTTATATTGTTATGTTCTGCAGAGAGTGTCTGATTTAGCTTTCGATTTCAAATTAAAATAAGTAGATTAAATCAAGTATAAATGGAACTGTGAAACTGAAAAGTGAACTACAAAGGATATTTCTTAAAAGTTTTCTCACTTAGCTGAGCCTTGCTTTACCTTTTGCCAGCCCAGCAGTCAGATAAGATTTAATCTCTCTTTCAAGTGAAACCCGGAAAGATATAATTACTGCTAATTTGTAATAAATTAAAGGAAACTGAACAATAATATAAAATTGTATCATGAATTTCTTATTCAACAACTACTTTTAAAGAGAATGGTCTTACAGTCCTGGAAAACCAGAGTTGCTGGCTTAGCAAACACACAACTGGATTTAATTTTTTTTCTTAGGGAGTGAAAATGGCAGCCCAGTTCACCTCATCCTGATACAAACATGGAGTAGTTATACTTTTTTGCAGGCTGGCTGCTTTCGATAAAAAAAAGACCAAGAAGCAAGCCTACAGATGAGCCGGGTCTTGTGCCAATTCAGTAGTGTCAGAGGGAATGGAGTTCAAGAAGCCTTGTGGTACTCAAAGCATGGCTCACATCACATTCCCAGGAATTCACCAGCTGCACAGCACTGCTGGGCTGCAAGAGACTGAAAGTGCATGAAAAATATTAGTACATGTCTTTTCATCCTACAAGCTGATGGAAGAATTATTATTGGCAAGATGATGAACATAGAAAAACAGTTTTAAGAATATTTCATTTTGTAAACAGGAAATATTTTCTTTCCCCCTCAGAAGATATGGCTGAAAGTAACTGTTCTGCAACTGAGGTCACCCTTAGCACAGCAAAAGTTGTATCCAGAAGTGTGAAGCACTAAACTCTGAGTCAGTAGGAGTGCAGACATTCAGCACCAATAAAAAGTTCTTAAAAAAGCATCAAACAAGAATGTTTATGATACTAGGTTCATGGGTTTGTTGGGATTTTTGTTTGTGGGGGTTTTGCTGGTTTTTTGTTTGGTTGGTTGTTTTTTCTATTTTCTGTTGGTTTTGTTTGGGTTTTTCTGGTTTGGTTTTGTGCTTTTTTTTTTTTTTATGAGGAGAATGCTACTGTAAGAACTCATTTCTATGCATTATGGAACTTACTTGATCAGTTCTGTAGGTCTGCATTAGAAAAAGCTAATCTCTATGCTCTTGTCCACCCTGACTCACAGACTGCTACCAACAAAAATTAAGGTTTTGTGACACAGGTGTAAACTAACTTGGGTTTCAACATCTTGACCTTACACAGTGCAGAGGAACTCCGATCTCTCAATAGAGAAAACCAAGACAGTTCACACTGAGAATAGGTTGAGGAGGCTCAGGTCTTTTAGGGTTTAATCACAGAGATTTCCAAGATGGAGAGATACTGAAATTTTATCTTTTTTATATTTTCTTGGGCTATAGTTCAGTGGTGGCAAATCACTTGTCTAATACTGCTTTTCCCACCAAGAGGTTATATACCAATTCAAGTTTTACAAAGTTAGTGTTCTTTTTTTACATCCTATTATTAGGATAATCTTTAATATAGTCAACTACCATATATGTATGACCTTCATTAAGAGTACTAGTCCATGAAGAGATTTCTATCATAAATCATAAGACAATGAAACGTTCATGATCATTTTTCAAGTCTTCTATAATACAGCCAAACAATGCTCTATATACAATGGAATAATTGTCTCATTATCTTTGTATGAAGGACACGGACATCTTTTCATTTTTCTCAGTGACATGAATCCTGACACCAACAAATGCTGAAAACTCTCCTATTATAGTCATCCTTTGATGAAGCACTTCCATTGAAGCTCCATTCCGTGAATGCTTTTGGCTTGTGTTTAATTTGGCATATTATACTATTATTATATTTATTATATAAATATATAATTATTATATGTATATATATAAACTATGTATTATATTTATGTATGTGAATAATCTCATTTAAAGTCAATAAACATCCTCTGCACTTGGGATCAAACTCCTGATTTGGAAGAATAGACATAATTCTGCTCTCACTTAAGAGCTTTACTTTTGAAACTGGGGCCAGAAGCAATCCTCAAAATATTTAAAATAATCACATATAATTTCCTGAAAAGCCTGTACCCCAATTAAAAAACATGTAGTAATTCATTAATTTTTATTCTCCTGTATTGCCTTCTGAAGTGGAAGTCACTTGTTATGGAGCCTATTTTTCCATAACAAAGCATTTAGATGTTCAAAAGGTCTACAATGCATTTTTCAGCTGTGCCCACATCTCTTCACTTGCACGTAGCCCACTGATTCCAAGAAAAACCTTTATATTGTAGAAGCCTGCTCAGAATTACATTTCAGTTAGGTTTGGAACAAGGTTTTTGTACATTTATTTTTATTAAAAAATTATTTTTTTTCCCTCTTTCTTTTTTCTTGACCTTTTTTAGAGGTGATTATTAAAGAGTTCCACTTGTAAAAAAAACCTGCTAGGTCCTCTGTCATAATCTTGTTTAAATTTCTTGTAATAATTTTCTTGTAATAATTTCAACCATTCTTCAAGTACCTGCATCTTACAACCAGGCAGAATCTGAATTTCAGAACAAGCAGATTATAGTCCAAAACTTTTATTATCAAGAACATTTATTTTTGGTCTGCAAATCAAAAAGGAGGTGAAAATTATGTCACCACAATTCCTTTTTTCCTTGCAGTCATCCTTGAAATGAAGAAGGATATAGCATGATAGAAGAAAACCAAGCAAGTAAATAAACAAACCCCTAGAATAACTGTATTTTATTCTACCAGTTGTAGGTATTATCATAAAAAGCAATGAGCAATCATCACATAGATGATACATTTCCATAGACTCTTCTACTTCCTGATAGCTTCTTTTGTAGTGCAGCAGTAATGTATTAAAAGCATTGATGTTCATAGATGAACTGGATATGGAGGACCTTTTTTATGCAAAAATGATATTCAATAATAAAGAATCATATTAATTTTTAAATGCTTTGATCTTTACTGTATGTAACAGTCTTATTAACTGGACGCTATAATTTTCAAATATATACTCATTGACATTTTTCAAAATTACCTTTAAACTGCAGTATTATGTGTCTCCTTTTATACAGTATTGTGTGTTCTGTTCTGATATTTAGGAAACATCCTCTTCACAAAGGCTGGTTTTGATCATTTCAGTTATATAGAATCAACTGGACTACAGGTGCAAAGGGGCATCTCAGTTCCTTGAGATCCAAACTTGCTCTCTAACTTAGAGTTGCTTAGTTTGCAAAGAAGATGCACAGTGTTAAGTAGCTGTTCAGATTAGTTGAGGTTTTCCTTACCTCTGCACTAACTAGCTATGAAAACTGAGATTAGTGCATTAATGACAATATAATTTAAAATATTTTCCAATGTTGTAAGACCCACAGATAAAGCAAACCATTTCAATACGGTTGCAATGGAAAAATCATATAAATATAGGATAGAATCCCTTCTGCAAAAAGTCTAACTTGAATTCTTTAACTCAGTTCTTCAGGTCTGTAAGTTTTCTTACTTTCTCCATTTTTTTTTTAAATCCAGAGAGGTGAAATATCTAGAGAAATATCTTTGTGGAAAAGGCATCTATGTTTCTGGCAAAACACAACACCAGAAGCAATAAATCTTTCTTGTTCACAATCTCAACAGCCATCAACCTCTGATTGCTATGTTAAAGATCTCTGTAGATCTGTACTTCTTCTAACAACCCCTACTGAGACCAAACTTTTAGAGGTCTTTATAAATAGTGCAGCTGTGTAATTTTATTTCATTTTCAATAAAAATCTAACCACCTTTAGCTGACTCCCTGGATATATGGTATAGCCATCTGTAATAAAAACTATTTGCCCCACTACAATGACTGGAATGGAGAGTTTGATGCTGGAAATTAATGTATAAGTGGAAATAAATTATTTAGTAACATGTACCCAAATTCAAATGTCTACAGGCCAGTCCTCCCCTGGGAATGTGAAAAATATTTTCAAACAAGAAGGCCTTGGGGCAACAGCAAATGGAAATCAGATGTCAAATATGCATGCTTCTTTCTGAAGGTAGCCTTTGAGCCCGTGGACTTTGCCTTTGCATTAGCACTGAAGAAAAAACTGAAACATACTGCTTCAAGCAATCTATGTTTAGCCTTTAGAATAAGCAACCATAATCCCCCCATGTTTCTGTGTTGTAGGCTAGTAGTACTACATCAAAGACCCAGTAACAGCTAATTCCCCCTGTAACTTTATTGTTCCAACAAGACTACAAATTCTTTATAATTCTTTATAAGCCTTACATAAGTCTTACATAAGGAGAATATAGTTCTTTATAATTCTTACACAAGCCTTTAGAATAGAGGAAGCTGGGAGGACAAGAGTAAGCTTTCATGGCACAGAAACCAAAACAGAAATGGAAGGATAGTAGGTGAGAATACACAGGGCTAAGGGTGCCAGTAATGAAAACGCAAAGAGCAGTCAGGAAAGAAGTCTTTCTAAAAAAAAAATAATGCACTTCCCTTGTATATAAAAAGATACATCTGGATTTTTCCGGTGACACAGCAACTTTCCAATTGAAAACTTGACTGCTTTGTGCTGTTCTGCTTTTAAAAGCTGCACATTTAAAATATTCTGAAGTCCAAAACATCTCTGTTAGGAAAGCAAGTATAAGGTGACTTATCCCAAGTCACAACTCTGCCCTCTGTTTTGTTTTGGGGGTTGGGGGGGAAGGTTGGGGAGGGGTGAGGGTGTGTGTGTTGGTTTTGGTTTTCTTTGTGGTGTTTTTTTAAATAAACAAATTTTTTTTATGAACTCTGGACTAAGAATTTGAATAAGAATTCGTTACTGAATTTTCACTTCAATCTTTTTTCTCCTTGTAAAACATCTCATCTCAGTTTTTCAGTGAGGAACCACAGATTCTGGGTTCTTTCTTCTAACAGCTGCTTTTGTTTTGCCTCAGCCAGCCACACTTCTGTAGTTTTCTTTCTACCTGCCTTTGACTTTTTGACTTGCTCATCTGTTGTTAGAAAACCTAGGTGCAAAGCAGAGCACTGGTATTTAGAATCATCTTTTCAGTAGAATAAACAGTAATATAAAGTTACGAGGTGGAGAAAAAAAAAATACGAATTTTTTTCTTAAAAGGAAATGTCAGAGGATTTCTTGAAAACCACCAGTAACTTCTGATATCTCATGCCCTCTGCTCATCTCAAACTTTGTTACAAAATCCAACATATTCTGAAAATACAAGCCTGTAGGAACTAGTCCCTGTTTATAGAACTGCTCTGCAGCAACAGGAGAGTTGTCTTAAGATTAGAAATACTAATAGAAAAATGAACACAATAAGGATACCTATTCGATATAAATTTGCAGTGATAACACACTTCTGGTAATAAAGGTATTAAAAAGAAAGCAATCTCTGAAATGGAGCTTTTCTACAAAAATGTAGTTTGCAAAACTAAAAGAAACATGCCAGTGGTATATTATAAAAGCAGCTCCAGTTCTGAAAACCACATCAGCAGAACAAAAATAAATATCAAGGTGCAGAAGTTTATAATTACAAATAACAAATACTCACAACAAATCTATAAGCAGCCAAGCTAAAAAGCAGTTTAAAATGTAAAGGTCTGCTGCTCCTCAGTAAAAGTTGAGGAATATGTACATACCTGTGCTACAAGACAAGCTCCTAGTTTAAAGACAGTTTCTGATGTGCTAATACTTTAAAAGACCTGGCTTCAGGTGTTTTAGGGATCTTTTTCAGAGGACCCTTAACTTTGCCCTCTTATCTTCCTCTAGCTCTTTTTGGAGAATGTTTTATTATCAGCAGTTTCTAATTCTGAAAGTTTAATTGCAAAATACTTGCACCTTCAAACCATTTTCCATTCTCTTTTTCATCTTCTACTGGTGTGCACATGAAGACAGAAAAATAGCTTTCAGTTTTGAGTCACTTTGAAGAAGTGGCCAAGCCCATCAAGGATGCAGTTTACTGAATGTTTTATAGTGTTAATTCTCCTTGAAAGCAGGTATTTAACCTGTAACTCCCACACTGAATTTTTCATAAGTGATCCTACAACATTTTGCTGGTAGGTTCAGACAATATAAGTCTGGAACTGGAAATTTGTAATGTCATAAATCCACATGTATGTACATAGTCTTTAAAGCCCATTAATAAAAATAACAATAGTAGAAAGGTGCACCCCCAATGAAACCAAAATTACTTAGAGAAACACCTTTAACAAATTATTTTTGTCAGTGTTAGGTTGATGGTTGAACTCAATGATCTATAAGGTCCTTTCCAATCTAGACAGTTCCATGATTTTCTTTCCAATCCTTCAGAGCTCCAGCCTTTGGTTCCCTCCTCAGTAGGATTTAAGCCTCTCTCCTTGACATTTTAATCTCTCATTAGAGGATATAAATGGAGAAAATAGAAGATTTTTTTAGTATTTTTTCTACTATCAAATGTATTTTATCTATAACCAGTACAATGTTATCCCACTTGACTGCATTCAAGAAGCATGTTGAAGAGCAACAGAAAAGGACAAAAAGACACTGCTAGAGGTAAGACAACTGTTTCACAACTTCAGAATAGTCAGAACACAGTGTCTAGGAAAACTGCTATTTTTCAGATGCAAGAGAGAGTGATAGACTGATTTGCTAAACATGAGAGCCTGATGAAAAAAATTGTAAGTAGGTAAGGGGATGAGTTCATTTCAGAAAAGGAAAAGTAAGTTAACAGAAAATTCTACTAGGAAGAACTGTTTATCACAACATTAAAGAAAGAAAGTCTTTTAAGATAGGAAATAAAACTGATTTTTATAGTTTTATTTTGTCTTTATCTGCAATGCATCCCAAGTCGCATAACTAGCATATTCATAAGCTATTTTTGAACTAGTGATCATATAGTATTTCAGATTATGCATCACGTGTACTATAGATGCAAGAAGAGAATGGGTAAGTATCTGGGCTTGCCTTGTTCCCATGAAGGAGCACACAGTATCCAGGTTTGTGTCTTAGCCCTCAGTTGCTCTCTCTTCGCAGTGACTGGACTGCAGCTTTTCGGCCTTGCAACAGGAAAGAAGTCATGTCCATCTTCTCAAAAGTGCTCTCGGGAGACCGGGAAGGCATCTAAAGCAAGATGTGTGGACTCATCAAGATGAGGTACAAGGACATTTTCAGACAGGCAAACCTGCTGGAACTGAAACATGTTGATTCAGAGCCAGGAATCAATGCAGCCATGTCTGCCACTGTGTCTCCTGACCTTCCTCCTGCCCCTGAACCATCAGCAGAAAAGCCAGGACATACATTCCCTTGGTTGTTCAGCAGAACAACAAGTAAAGTTGTTTCCTTGTTCTTTCCCCAACAAGTAAAGGGGTGAGCCAATAAACTACATCTGCTTAAAGCTACAATAATTAGACATTGAACATTGGGGCACTCTAGGGAATATACTGCAATGGATTGCTCTGCCACAGGTTCTCTCACTGACCAGCCAAACACCAGCTGGAAGGACAAAAATAGTATAGTTGGCAATAGATGTTCTCCTTCCCTACAAATCATCCAAACATTTTCATCTCCTACCTGTAACTCTTTCCTCCTCTCATGAACAGATAAAAATGAAACACATGAATATTTTTGGGTTATGTCTGCTCAGACTCAGCTCATTTCCGTATGCAAAGATGGGGCACATTTTAAATGAGAAAGAGTTCTC
Source organism: Scolopax mira (assembly GCA_004320125.1). Lineage (NCBI taxonomy): Eukaryota > Metazoa > Chordata > Aves > Charadriiformes > Scolopacidae > Scolopax > Scolopax mira. Next base: position 9,190 of record BJBW01005908.1, on the reverse strand, counting down.
ATTAACTCACTATGGATCAGCCATCTTACAAAATACTGATGGCAGGAAAATCAGGTCCACCTCATCATCCCAAAGTACTAAGTTCAGACTGATGCACTAATAACATCTGCCTGTCCGAGACCTCTCTCAAGGTGCTAAAGGAAAGCTCTTAAATTGTGCACATTTAGAGACATCCAACCAGCAGTCTTCATGCATAACAAATTTTATGGAAACTGGCTTTAATACAAGTGCATGAAATCCATGAGATTCCACATAAGCAATGTTCCCCAATAACAGGAGTGGCACCCTTGTGATCTGATTTTTTTTTCAAGGTCTCACTGACATTTATTTTTAGAACCCGCTTTCATTTCAAGTCTTACTGCTGCCTTATAAAACTGAAGCACAGAACAAACTGTTCACAACCACCTCATACAGAGTTTTACGTATATACATAAACTTATCTGATTTCTGTTTAATCTTGTGCAGAGCTCTGGAGGTGGAGGTACAAAATATGGATCATTTACTTACCTTGTTTTTCCAGCTCATCTGCCTTCTTGCTTATTATCCTACACCATGATAATAACTTGTGGCATGATTAGGGGGAGTGTTTCAATTCCCATGAAAAATTCCTGTGAGGTTTTTGCTAAAGGCTTACAAAAGTGAAAATATGGAGAAAGGACCTGAGTTATTACATATATGTAACTTTCAGGTGCAATTTATATCTAACATAAAACACAAAGAAATTTTAGAAGTCATCTATGCTGTTGAATGCTGTTCATCCCTGTTGAATACATTCAAATACAACCAACTTAGACCAACAGGACTTAACACCACAATTAATTCTGTGCATACTAGATCTTTCCTGCATCTAAAACCAGAAAAGGGGTATTTTTCTTTAAATTCCTCTTTAGGCATTTCTGTCCAAGGTAGGCATCACTCACAAAGCTATAGGTTAATAATGTTGTTTGTACCTAAGTTGTACCTAACAAATTGACCTTGATATTTTACTTTCAACACATATATAGCTTGGGATGGCATTGCTGGCATGGACATCTGGCCAACAGGTAGATTAAGCAAGCATAAATCCAGGAAACAATTTCTGAAGACAGGTTTAACATCACTCCTTCTTATTAACTAATTATTACAAAAGTGTAGGTGAACATCATCTCTGTCCACAACTGACTTATCCTATTCACTATTGAAACAAAAATTAAAGTACATATTGGCAGAGTTGGCTCACTTGACCAAGTCTGTATTCTTACTACAGAAAGGCATTTAAGTTAAGATATGCACAAAAAGACAGATGGTCTTACAAGCTCTGCCAAGCCAATGGGTCTTACTATTAATAAATCAATGACAGAAGCTATGAAAATTGATTTACCTACTGATAATTTTATCTCCTTTAAAGGTGAATTCTCTGCAACTGCTAATAAATCCATTTATACCAGAGATGATGTTTGATGGAAGGTTTAGAACAGGGAAGACAAGGGCTGCATTTCAAAAATTCAATGTAATGTAATGAAGGTCCAGTGTGATTAGCAAGAACTTCAAATTAAATATATGAAGCAATTACATTTTTAATCAGTTTCCACACAGCACAGTTTTGAAGTAGAAGGCTGGTAAGTGTGTATTAGAAAAACTTGCAATGAAGACACCTGTGCACTGTAACTCAAGACTAGTATATATACAAAACTTTTTAATATTTATTCTAAGTATAATCACAACTAAGTACCAGCACAATCACCTTGATCACCACAGGCAGATTATTCATGCCAAGGACAGGAATTCAGCTGCTGCATCTCATTAATCCTGCTGTGCTGGTTGCCAGTCATGGCTCTGGCAGTAGCTATACAAAGGAATTCGTCTCAGGAAAGTGAGCAAAATAGCTGAGAAAGACCACCTATAAGGGTTATACATTGTATAGAAAGACATCAAGCTCAGTCATCATCTAGTCCAACACTTATTAGCACACTTTTATTAGCTACAACTAGCAAGGGGTCAGAAATATGGGAGTATAATATGTAGGTCTTACACACCAAAAATCTGTCTAAGCAATTAAGATTACAAGGGAAACAGTAAATCTACATCCCCTCAGTGGCTGTGGAAGAAAGTTGGAGGATAAAACTTGTCACTTTGAAAATGACTTCAGTTTACAACCAGAGTCCCTGGCAGATTACCTGGCAGCCTTCAGCCCATGAAAACATAATTTTTGCTTCTCTTTTCAGCACAAATTCTTTGTCTTTGTTTGCAAGCTTCCTTTTTTCTTTTTCTTTGCTTTTTTTTTTTTTTTAAGTAGTAGATTCTAAAGCCCTGAACAAGTTTTCATGCATCATAACATTTACTGAAGAGTTGTACAATTTATGATCTTCCCACTTGGAAGCATTTTTTTAATATATTTTGGTCTTCATTATCGTAAGTTAAATAAGCTGTTTCTCTACATGTTCAAACATTGATTTTTATTTTTTTTTTCCCTAAGCTTTACTTCTACATCTTTGAGTTTCAAAAAGCTAGAAATAAGAAGAAAAGGGGCTGGTAGCTTTAACATCAGCTGAAGAACAGAAGATAGCTAACTTGCCTTAACAGGAGTCACAGAAGATGCAATTTGCTAAGGATGAAAAATAAGCAGCTCAAAGTCTAAGAAGTTAACAGCATTAAAAATTTTCTAGTTCGTGTATCTATAGAGCTTATTCTATGAATCTTGAAGAATGGTGTTGGAAATAGATTTAATGCCTTGCAGCTGGATAAATCCTGGTTGTGTAACATTAGATATTTGGGATTTTTAATTTCTTCCTCAGATAAGCTTATTCAACTCACAGACGTCACAGACTTTGGAGAGAAAATCTCAAAAGAAAACATTTATATTTTCATAATACTGAGGATTTAAGTGCACAGTGTGGAATATGCTATTGTTCATTTGAGATAGACTTGAAAGTGAAGTGTAAAAAGCTTAGCAAACAGCTAATTAAAAACCTTCTTTTGCACACTCAATTACCCCTGGCCTGAATGCACATAATTTTAAAGTATTACATGGTTAGTTGATGGCCTTAAAGGGCTGACATGGGACTTGAAGAATAGCAGTAGCCAGGGTGGAGCTAACACCATCCTCTCCAGCTATAGGCTCTCACTTTCCACCTCCCCCTGCCACCTCCATCAAGTTAGCAGGTTAGTCCTGCTAGTAGTCAGGACTACTAGACGTCAGTTAGCAGGTTAGTCCCCAGTGCCACCTGCTGCTGACCAACATCTCCTCCCTTTTTCTATTCCTGTTTCCTGGCAAAACAAAGTCTGATCTGGGTCCTGCCTTAATCAGGAAAATAACAGTGTTGGATCAATCCTTGGTGAAAACTCTCTAAACACAACTAAAACATAATGAGGTATTACTAGCAAAATCACAGAATTATGACAGGAATCAATAGTTTTGGTAAATGCTGAGAGAACTTTTAAGTACTCTTTTCTTCACTGCAGCTGAAATAATGCTGACAATTGTCTGGACTGATTTATCTCCTAAGATATACAGTATGGATTAACTCTCAGGTATATTATCCATTTTCTTAAGTTATATTTTTTTTTTCCATATCAGCAAAATTGATTGTATAAGTACAAAAAAAAAAAAAAAAAAAAAACCAAAAACAAAACAAGAACACTTTCTAAACCAAAATATTTCTATCTATAAGTCACCAGAACATCCACTCAACCTAATTAACTACTTCAGTTCACTTGCATTGTCTGATTCATATCTGTGTTCTGCAGTGGCAAACATACAATCAATAATCAATCCTTCTAATGCAAATGAACTTTGGCCAATAAGGACTGTCCAGGGACATCTTTACACCCAGAGCACATACTAGGATGTTTGGGAAAACGGATTCCTCACCACAGAGGCAAGCTCTCCAGGGGGGATGCTCAGGGCTGTGCTGCTCCAGGACACACTCTAAATTTAAGAGCGCTATTAAAAACACAGACTAACAAATCAACTTTTTTCATGCCAAGTTCATTAATGGAGAGAAAGGTATCATGGCAAGGAAATATAAGTGAAGTCAGCCCTGTAGTATGTAATATGAGGACAACAAACAGACAAACAGACTCACTGGAACAAAATCCTCATCACATACCTGTGAATAATTCTCACCCTCCAAACTGAACTGTTGCCAACTCACCCTTTTACGAGCATACAGTCATTCCCTACAGCCATAGAGTAGATTTGCATGATCCTTGTGTCTGTAGGACACCTTTCCATCTTCCTCATGAGCAGCTCCAGAGCAGTGAGCAGGAACACAGAAGCCCTGTGATAAGGGCTCGCAATCTCTTGGGTAACATTTACTTGACAGATTCTAACATCATATTTCTGTTGTTGCAGCAGAACAAGAGCAAGGTGCCCAGGGCCTGCTCTGCTGCTCTGCTTCTCTCAGTAAAGATGATCACTGTAGCAATGGTGATGTTACCATCACTCTAAGGATGCATCTTGAAGAGGGCAAGCAGTGCTTTTGCTCCCTCAGGTGGCTAAAGTTGCACTGCTTCTCCCTTGCAATGCAAGTGGAGAACATGCTGTAGATGAGAAAGCAGTAGCAATTCTGCCTTGTACTAATCCATCCTTGACCAACATTAACATAAAAAGTACTGCGCAGTGAGGGCTGGATATCACTGATTATTGACATATGGAGGAAAGAATACTCTAGTGGTTTGTCCTATTTTAACTCTAACACAAAGGGTGTACAAACTTGAGCACTGATGACATCCATTTGATTGTTTAAATACAATGTTCTCTTTCTGAAGCTAGTAGTAATTCTTCTAGATCTGCAGGTTAAAAGAAAATGTCAACTGAGTGACAAGATTCAAAACTGTTGACCAGAGATATTTCAGGTCACTGGGCAATGGAAATAAAGAATTTTACATGACTACTTCACCCTATCAGGAAAGAGGCTGTTAGCCTCTTTCACAAAAGAGCCATAAAAGTTAATGTCAGTGATGAAATCAACATTGCCTATAATGTAAAAATTTCAGAGAAAACTGAGAAGTCTGTATGTGCATACATGCACAGAAGTAACATTGTGTGTGTATATATATTTGCATGTATATAAAATCAAATGATGCTTAATTAAACGTAAATTTTATTTTTACCTACTTCTCTCACCAAAAACTGATCATCTTAAAGCAAATTGCAAACTCATAAGCGTATCTGAAAAATGGGTATGCAAATTTAAGATTTGATCCTCATAGCTGGATAGCAAACAGATGTTTATTCCAATCATACTGGTTTTCCAAACACAGTCCAGAGTCACCACTGATGTGGAATCTATCTGCAGTGCTTACAGGCTGCAATTTAAGCTACCTTTACTCATCCTGCCGAGACAGATGGGTCAAGAAAAGGCTTGTTTGTGAGCAATGAAGGGTCAAAAAATGCTAAACCTGTGAACCACACACCTCATCCAGAGTCTGCTAGCAAAGCAGCAGCAGTCAGAAGCTCCCAGTCACAGTGATTAGAGCTATAATCCCAGCTCATTCTCCTGAAAACTCGATATCCTTGACAGAGCTTTGTGCAATTCCCTCTCACTATTTCTATTGTTGCAGCTTTTCCCTTCACCTCTAGGGTCAGCAATGCACTGAGGAGAAATGGTAAAACCTGTTTGTATCTTTATCTGCAGAACTATCTGCTCTTTCTTATGATCATAATCTCAGTTTTTCAGAAAAATGGCAAGGAAAGGACAAGTGAATGTCTCCTAAATATTTCATCTTTTAAAATGATTGCTACAGTTTATATTTCTGAGATGAATGAAAAAAAAAAAATGTTATTTTGAGTGAACTTGAATTCTTCTGTTCTGATACCTTCTACCCTTTAAACTAATCATTTGGAAGAGAGATGAGAGTAACTGCTTCAGACACTTCTGATCTTTCTGTATTTTATTCAGGTTTGTGGTTGATAAATTTTATCTTTTCACTCATTAATATTTATTACATATATATTATAGGAAACATAAGATGGTAAGCAGAAATGTATCTTAAAGTGAAGGGACCTTGTGACCTAGAATATCTAACAAATTATTATTCAAACAATGCAGATGACATTAAAATTACTGAAAACTGGCCTGTACGGAAGCTCCTAAGAGAGGCATCACAAAATTAAGAAATGCCTCATGGGAAATTTATATCTTTGGTCCAAGTCAATCTTCATAGTACCAAAGACTCAGTTCTCAGACAAAACCAAAGAACAATTCTAAGTATAGTTTTGCATTTCAAAAGAGTCTTATGAAAAGTCAACATAACACTTGAAATCCCTAATGAATGCAGGTGCTTGATCTCTGAGAAAAAGAAAGTTGAAATTGGTACCCAGGGGTGCAACGAAGAACCACCGCTTCTTGAGCTGAAATACAGAATCAATTAATTCTTTTCTTGAGTTGAAATACAGGATCAATTAACCCACAAACAAACTGCTGAATACAAACATGTTACTAGTTTCATATTAAGAACAAAAATTGTTCTTCTCTAACAACAGTTGCTGGTTAGCTCTCTCCAAAATATATGATATGAAGCAATGAGAGCTGGTGTTTTCCAGGTTTATTTTTCAAGGATAAAGAAGTGAGATTTTGTTGCAACTAAATTCTTCAAGTATGACTTAAGTTTCAGATGTGTCAATAGTCAGATATGTGAGGAGAAAGCACCAATCTTTGCAACAGATAGCTTCCCACTACCAGGCTGTATTACCAGGCAGTGATAGGGAGAACAAATGACCTCTGGATGCAGCAACAGGAGCAGATTCGACCCTAGAAGAGATATTGAGAAGTAAGGATGTGAACAGGAAACCTACCTGTAAGCAGTATTTCTCTCTCTACATACCTAGCACATTGGCCTCGCAGCCACCTTCAATCTCTAGCAAAATTGTGCATGGCAATAGGAAGACAGGAAACGTCTTCCTGCCAAAGTGCCAAAGTAGTTTCAGGACCAGAAGAAGCTCCTGTGTGTGCCAATCACACACCCCACACAAAAGCCAAAGTCACCCTCCTCTGCTTATGGGCAGGCTGTTCCAGGACCTCTCCCTGGATGGCAACACAGCACCTGGAGAAAGAGCAGTCAGTCTGGGATGTTAGCTATCTCAGCAGGAGCAGGAAAGTCTCCTATGCTTTAAGACTGCTCCCTAAGCCATGCGGATCCAGAGAGGAAAATTTAGAAGTGGCCTTTCAGCTGAAACAGGATGACAATATGGAGGCAGAGACAGTATGGCAGTTTCAGCCTGGCTCTCTGCACGTGCTTTCCAGCTTTACAACCTCTGTAAAACTAAAATCTCCTCAAGGCAGAAGCACTACATAGAGAAAAGTAACCATGAATGAAAGTTACCCCACCTCAGAAGATAAGAAGCTGTGAAAGTAGTTCCTGCTTCAGAAAAATATTATGAGGAACAGCACTTGTACACCCTTTGTGGCTTTCCCAGTAAGTTTTGGTGCTAAATTCTGAGTCCTGCTGACCTAAACTGATCTGCCAAAAAAAAAAAAGTTAATCCCTCAGCTCCCATATTACAAAAAAACCACAAGATTTTACTTTGTGAGCTTTAAGTGGTTTAAGAAATGCACCCACATGAAGGCCCCAAAGTTTGGATATTTACCTAAGATTCAGCACAACCAAATTGGTTTGCAAAACAGGACTGAAATCACATCAGAATTTGCTATGACAAAAATTCTTTTTTCTGTCTGGACTCAGATACACATACAAATCTCTGCTGCCTTCTATCCCACAATAGCTGGACTAAAGCAGCACACTTACATTTTTTTCTCCCCATTTCAACATCCTTTTTCTGACTCCAGAAACCCCACTCTACAAAAGACTACAGAAGTACAACAGTACTTATTTTAACAATATGTATCTTTTACTGTTTTATCAGCCCATCCCGATTTTTGATCAACATGAATATAAAGTTCAACAACAAATCTGGTTCTGGTTCCATCAAATCTTGTATCACCTTTTGAAACCTAGCGATCACTGAAATCCTTTAGTCAAAATGAGGTTATTCTGATCTTTTTAAGCAATATTACCAGCATTAACTAAATTAATCTCAGAACATGATATAAACTATGCAGCCATTATTGCTACATACTAGACACTGCAGATGATGAACAGGAATTTCCTGACGTTTGATAACCAAAAATAAGGCCAAAATCCAGTTTATTAACCTGCACAACACAAAAACTATCAGAATAAAGTAAAGGCACAGGCAATGGTTTAGAAACAAATGCAGCAAATCACTGCAACACTATAAAAATAGGAGTGCCCATAATGGGTAATTGAGGAACAGTTTCGAACCTCCCACTCAACATATGCACACACACACTGCAATTATAATAGAAAAGCTGCAAATGGTAAGAAGTCCAAAGTGTTTACTGTTTTTCATTTTTAAAGAATTGGCCCATGGCAAGAATCATCCTATTAACAGATTCTAGAAGAAGAGAAGACCTGAACTTACAAATCTTAAAAAATTCTCCTGCTTATTCTTTTTTAGGAATTCTATTAATACACTGGCCCAAATAGATAACTGATAACAAATTCCACCATCCGAAGTGGAATTTTTCAGTTGATATTTAAATAGGAGTTAATTTAATTTATTTTATTTATTTATTAATTTTTTAATTTTTTTAAAAAAAATAATTTAAAAATAAATTTTATTTAAAAAAAATACTTTATTTCTGCTTTGTGTTCTTTGGGGTCACAAACATACACAAACCACAGCATTCTCAAGATACCATCATATCATCTTTGTACCTTCACAAGCACTTCTTAGCAAGCTTTATCGCTTTGACACGCTATTATTAAAAGCCCATCAATAAAACCAGTTACTACACACAAAGGTCAGCTTTTTTAACTGAAGAAGATTAAAACCCTCCTAAAACCCTTCATATCATCAGCTCTGCCATGAGCATAGAGACGACTTCTCTCCTTTTTACAGTAAAAGGCCTCGCAAAGAAGAGGACTCAAACCAAAGGAAAGAGAAAAGAAAAACAAAATAAGGTGAAGTAGCCAAGGTGCAGTAAAGTTGCTGCAGAAGTCTCTCTATACTAACAAATAGCAGTTTTATTTGAAAGTCATGCTTAGTGTATGTACAGCAATCACAAAATGCTAGAGTTCTTGATTCTCACAGAAGCGAGAAGGGAAGGCATCAGGACTGCCATCGTGGACTTCCGGAGGGCTTTGCTCTTTTCAAGAGTCTGCTTGACAGAGTCCCTTGGGAGGC
>BJBW01005907.1:0-32771 GCA_004320125.1 Scolopax mira | reverse complement strand
GTCTTGAGTGGCATGCTCTGACATGCTCTGGGTGGTCCTGCATTGGCAGGGGAGTTGGACTAGATGATCTCTATGGTCCCTTCCAACTCCAAAAATTTCAGTGATATTCAGTGATATTGTCTTCATTTGTCCACTAAGACAGGGAACATTAATGTGAATAAAATACCGAGAGTCATCCTTTGTGTGACTAAAGGATACTATTGTTAAGATTTGCCCTGCCTATTTCCTGATGCTCTAGGACTGTACATGATCAGTAATGTCAGAAGAGATCCTTTAAAAAATTCCTGCCTGGAATGGATTAGACAATATATCCATTACCTCTTTGCAACTTATTTTTCAGTGTTCTTATTTTTTGCTGCAACACTACAAAACATGAATATTTCAGTATTTTGTTCAGATTTCAAATAAGAATCCTTCAAGCAGGTTTAGTGAATTTCATACAACTTCCAGGAGATAGTACCACTATTGGAAAAGACCAACACGTTAGCAGCTACTGCAGACGGCCAATAAGGAACAGTTTTATGAGACCTTTCCAGATAACAGAAGAGTCAAACTACATCCTGAGAAACTGGATTACATTGTGCTCTATTACCACAGGTCACACAGGAAGATTCTGTAGGATACAGATGGGATCCTACAGGGATGATTTTCAGGGATGATGATTTTTTGTAATAAAAGCTTATCACTGTACCTTCTTAACCTTTTGATGATGAGAGTATGTAAAATCTGTTATGCTTAACAATTTGTGTATTGTGGTTGTTAATTGAATTTGTATTTCTGAGTATAGTTTACTCTCAATACCTCAGTAAAGTGCATAACTGGAATCCTATATTTATTTATTTTATTAGTTATGTCCCAATATACCTAATGTTGAACAAGGGTCTGGGACTTGGTCCCCTGAAAAGAATAAGTTTCTGAGCCCCTTCATTACTATAAACCAGCAAGTTTTACTAATTTGTATATGGTAAAATTAATTTTGTGAATATAAATTGCACTGGATCTGAGTCACCCCATCACATGGATCTTGTTTGAAATATTAATAAATATATTATGTATTAACTTTTTTAGCCTATCCGTCCCAATTTCCAAATTTTCTTCATCTTAAAATTCTACAGAGAGTAGACTGTACTCACTATACTGCAAAGTATTTATTACCACAAAAAATTAAGTAGGAAATATCAGAATTTTCCCAGCAAATTGTGCTGATTTTTCTTGTGCCATGTAATCACCTAAAGAAATCCTCTGTAAAATATTTAAAGGATGTCAGAAAATTAGTGTCCAACTAATATTAAGATTCTCCACTTGAGGATTCCATTTTCGAAAGTTGTATCTACACCTCATCTTAAAAGAAACAGCAATAGCTTCAGGCCATGAACTTACATATTTGCCCTGACAAATCAAACCAAATGGGATCTTTGTAATGTTAGCTATAGAAACAAACTGCAAAAGAAATGGGGGGGGGGGGGGGGGGGGGGGGGGGGGGAAGAAAAAGTAAAAATAAGAAAAGATGTTCTTATGTAAAGTTTAAAAAAATAAAAATCTGAGCCAAAAATCAGGAGAGATGCTCCAAAACAACCAAGCCAAGACCTAACCCAGACACAATACTCTGCTAACCACTGCTAGCTATACTTGTAACAGCAGTATCACTGGTTTGTTACTAGAATGGCTCCAGGACACTATGTACCAGCTCAATCTGATTGTTGCTAAACCTTGATTTTTCTGTCTTTGACATTAGTACAAATTAATGACAACATTAGTACAACATTAATGACATGGATTTAGAAAGAAAGGGAATTGGCATTTCAGTGTTAGTGCAAGATCATAATTAGTCCTTCCTTGAAAGAAAGTGAAATTGATAAAGCAGCTACCCAAAGTGCTTGGTATTTTGTGGAGTGTGTTCCAAGAAGGCAGCTCATGCCTCATACTCAACTGGGGAGAACTCCTTGCTTTTCATTTCTGTTCTGTCTTTGCATATGTATAAGCCAGTTCTCAATGCCTCTATGTCTGTTCTTCCACTCTGTAGAAAAATACAAGGTAATATTGATAGTGATACTATAAATTTATTGGAAAACAAGTTTGATTCCATGTCTTTAAAATGTCACTAAATTTGGTGCTTATTACATGCAACCTTTCCTGTGCAAAAACAAAGGTACTCCAAAATTCAAATCTGGTAATTGACGCTTGTGTTTACTGCAACTAATTGTGCATAACTGTAGTCTTTCAGATCACTGATAAGAAAAAGAAAAAAAAAAAAAAGAAATACAGACAATTTTCATATCAGTAATTTTCCTCATGGTTGTTCCCTTAATACTTACCTACCCGGTGTGTCAGGTGAGGTCTTAAAAAGTATGTGTTAGAATTAGTTTTGCTCATTTTTTTAAACCATCTCCATGCTTGAAATGCCATATACCGAATATTTTGCCTGAATTATGAACAAAGGACAACAGAGAACAACATTTATATCTACAATGTGACAAGTTAAAAACATGTGACCAGTTAAAAATGTGTGACAACTGATGGTGACAATTAATACCTTGAAAGTTGATCCTTCTGTATTTTAACTCAGCACAAATAGGAGAAATTTGTGAAATGTATGAAAACTAAAATGAGGTTCAAAACCATTTTTGTTTCTTTTAACATTAAAATGAAGTTTATCATTGCTTGAAGTATTTGTGTGATCTTAAAGCCACAACTGACAATTATTTAAAAACAAGCAAACAAAAATCATAAATGAGCAGAAGATAGCAAAAAGATTTTCATAAAGCACTGTGCTAAGACTTGAAAATTCAACAGCAAAACAAAATTGTACAGAAAAAGGCTGAGTAAATAAGAGTAAATACACCTAAAGTAAATTAAAAATAAAACCTAAGGCGAATCCATAAAAAAGGCTTAATTTTATAGTAAAGATTAAAAAATAAAACCAGAACAAATAGAAGAACTTATGTTGGGAAAAGATATACAGAGGGAAATAAATTTTAAGAAACATTTGGAGAGAAAGAGCTACTAGAAAATACAGTAAGTAGCGGAAAAAATCAGCAATGCTTTTAAAGGAACAAATGTTGAACTTCTTAGTTTTAATTCAATGTTGAAACAATAACACAATTTAGAAAATAACAATATCTTTTTGCAGTCATTCTTTTTTTATGCCAATTCTTGCCTTAATCATCCCTTTGAAGTAATCTCTTTGTCCTCTGCTTACAAAGAAGTATTACCAGATTTTTATAATCTATCCTTAAACCATCTTTATTTTGAAGTAGACAAACTGAAAATGAATACAACTTCGTGTCTACATTCCATGAGTGCATGATAGAATTATAATATTAATTGTTATTCTCTATGCTATTTTTAAAGCATCCTAATGCTCTTCTATATTTATTTTGATTTATGATATATCATCACCATACATCAAGGAGAGTATTTTACTGAACTGAATGCAAAGATTCCCTCATCTGTTTGTTGGGTGGTCTTTTTCCCCCAGTGGCCCTAAGATATTGTTGTAATGCAAAAACTTGTACAAGTAGACCAAATTATTCCTGCTGTTGGGCTTTTTCATGCATTTATCAAAAATAATTCTACTGTTTTTTCAGTTAGCATTTCAGTTTGCCAGTGATTCTTCTAATACTACTCAAAATTTGTTCTAGTTTCACTTATCTAAAATGTTATCACATTTTCTATTCATTACATTCCAGATCTTTTAAAATATATTGAATGACATAAAGTTTCAAATACTGGGTCATCTTCCATGATCCTTGAACCATATTAAAAAAACAAACTGCACAACCCATTTTTCTGTATTACTTCACTTTGTGCATTATAGTAGTTTCTTAGTTCTTTAATATACATTGCCTCTTATTTAAAAAATACAGGCCCAAATTCACACCTGAAAAATGTAATGCCTATTGATGTCACTGACATATTCACAATATAAAACATTTAAAAAAGCCTTTGAGGGATAAGAAGCTATGTTTCCTTTTGAGAAGTATTTTCCCAGAATTTTTCATACATATCAAGGATTCATACAATAGTTTGGGTTGGAAGGGACCTTTAAAGGTTATCTAGTCAAACCCCACTGAAATAAGCAGGGACATCTTAGATCAGGATGCTCAGATCCTCACCTAACCTGACTTTGAGTGTTTCCAGGGGCACCTACCATCTCACTGGGTAACTTCTTTTGGTGTTTCAGCAACCTCACTGTATAAAATTTCTTCCTTATATCTAAATCTAGTCTAAATCTCCCCTCTTTTAGTTTAAAATTATTACACTTCCTTCTATCACTACACTACCTGGTAAAGTGTCCCTTCCCACCTCTTCTTTAAGCCCTCTTTAGGGTATCCATGAAGCCTTCTCTCCTCCAGGCTGAATGACTCCAACTGTCTCAGCCTGTCTTCAGAGGACAGGTGCCCCAGCCCTCTCATTATTTTTGTGGTCTCCTCTGGACTCACTCTGATAGGTCCATGTCCTTCCCAGGTTGAGGACTCCAGGATGCAGTACTCCAGCTGGGGTCTCATGAGAGGGGAGCAAATGAGCAGAATCACCTCTCTTGACCTGCTGGCCACTCTACTTTTGATACAGCCCAGGATGTGGTTGGCTTTCTGGGCTATGAGCACACACTGTTGGCCCATGTCCAGCTTTTCATCCACCAGTACACCCAAGTTCTTCTTGGTAGGGCTACTCACAATCCCTTCATCCCCCAGCCTGTACTGATACTGATTGCCCTGAACCATGTGTAGGACTGTCCACTCAGCCTTGTTGAACCTCATAAGGCCCACTTCTCAAGTCTAAGTCTCCCTCCCATCCCTCAGGTGTGTCAGCCATACGCACAGCTTAGTGTCATCTGCAAACTTACTGAGGGTGCACTTGATCCCACCATATATGTCATTGATGAAGATGTTAAACGTTGCTCATGCCAGTTTGGACCCCTGAGGGACACCACTTGTCACCAGTCTCCATCTGGACTTTGAGCCATTGACCACTACCCTCTGGATGCAACCATTCAACCAATTCCTCATCCACCAGACCATTCACCCATCAAATCCATATCTCTCCAATATAGAAAGCAGGATTCTGTGTCAAAGGCCTTAGAGAGATACAGGTAAATGACATCCACAGGTCTTCCCTTGCTCACTGATGCAGTCACTCCACCATAGAAGACAGGACTTCCCCCGGTGAAGCCATTCTGGATGTTTTGAATCACCTCCCTGTCTCCCATATGCCTGAGCTTCAAGGAGGATCTGTTCCTTGGTCTTCCCAGGCACAGAGGTGACGCTGACAGACAGATGGTTCCCAGGGTCCTCCATTTTTAAAAATGGATGTAATTTTTCTCTTTTTCCAGTCACTGCAGACTTCACCTGACTGCCATGACTTTTCAAATATCATGGAGATTGTCTTGGAAACTACATCAGCTAGTTCCCTCAGGACTCTGGAATCCATCTCATCAGGTCCCATAGAATTTTACATGTTCATATTCCTCAGGTAATCGCAAATCTGATTTTATTTTACAGTGGGAGGGACTTTGTTCCCCCAGTCCTTGTCTTGATGCCCATCCACTCTAGAGGTGTGGGGAAAGAGATTGCCAGCAGAGACAGAGGCAAAAATATTGTTGAGTACTGCAGCTTTCTCCTTGTCTGTTTTTACCAGTTTGCCAGCCTTGCTCATCAAAGCAGATTATGCTTTCTTTGACCTTTCTTTTCTGGCTGACATACCCATAGAAGTCCTTTGCATTCTTTTTGTCCCTTGCCAATTTCAGCTCCAACTGTGTCTTGCCCTTCTTGACCCCATTCCTACACAACCAGGAAGCATCTCTATACTCTTCCCAGGATACCTGTCCCCGCTTGCATTGCCTGTGCATCTCCTTCTTGCCTGTCAATTTGACCAGCAGGTCTCTACTCAGCCATACCGGTCTCCTGCCTTCCTTCCTTTCCTGATTTCTTACACCTGAATTACTACTAATACCTTTGAACCAATTAACTTTTCTTTTGATATAATCACAATATTGTAACATGTGTGCGGTACATACTCAGTTTTAGATAGAAATATTTATTCCTTCCTATAAAATTATTCTAGATCAATTTCAACCAATTTTCTTTTACCAATAAGTAATTTTATGCCTCATTTCAGGATAAATAGCCTGAAGTTACCCAAACGCCATGTATAGCAATTAATTGAAAATATTCATTAGATAGCTATTTTCTTTGGATCTGAGTGAAGTCTTTTATTCTGATGTAGAATTTTGAAAAGTCTAGTTGGAAGAGTGACCTTTTTGCATGGACAAAACTTAGCTGTGTGAGCTCTGTGGTGTGTGGTAGTGGTAAAATGCACATCTGGGTGTAAAGAAGGAGTTTTCATAGTATTGAACAAAACCTTCACAGTCTGCATTTATGTTTATATAAAAGCAAGCATTTTGCTTTCTTTTATGGTTTTTTTGTAAGTGCTTCCCCTGTTCCAAACACACCTTATTCACTTTGGTACGATCAGATAGACAATTACTTATTCAGAGCAAGGACGCAGTTTGCTAGCCAATTTAGCAGTCAGCTGCCACTGAAAGAAAATGTGTGATCCAAAAATCTACAGAAAGATTTTAAAAAACAAACAAACAAACAAACAAAGGGTGATTTTCTTTCTCCTGGTTTACTATCTTGACAGTAGGCTCGGAAGCCTGATGTTGTTGGAGCACAGGGAGGGGTACAATGGAGTGGCCAGAGGTGAGGAATGAAGAGCAGGATCCCTTCTAGCAGCTCTTAGCCACTAGCTTAACTGTGACATCAAACAGCACTGTAAATTAATTCCAGTAATGAATCATTTTGCTTTTCAGATTGATTCTCTCACTTCCATCTGGAAAACCTTTTATTTTATGCAAAACAGGTGCTAAATGCTACTAAATTTAATCATACTTACACTCACTATGAAATGGAATAAGCACCTATACAGGATGCAAGGAAGTGGAGATTTAAATTCAGTCATAAAGGTATGTGAACAGAACATATCTTGCATTCATGTCTCCAGCTCATCTCTACAAAACGTCCAACTCTTTCAAATGTGCCAAAGTTAATTTTTTTATTCAGTCATATGAAAGCTCTTTTTAAAAAATGCGAGCAGTTCTTAAGTATTTACTGCAACATACTGGCATATTCAGGAGTCCCAACTTTTTTCTGCTGTTATCTGACTGTTGATATTGACCGTTGCTTCAGTACTGCCTCACTGCAATTATTATGGATGACAGATTTTTAGACTGAAGGACTTGACATGTCCACTGTTTTGATATGTTACCTTGGAAGAGAGAGGCATATATAGTTTTCCTACTGAAATTATGAAATATTGGACTAAGCATTTCATTAAGATTGTGATCTCATTCGTTGTCTTTGATGGCAGGCTCTTTTGCCTCTCTTTTCTGCTATATTCCATACCAGAAAAATTAAATAAAAAAATGAACCCCCCAAAAGTTGAGGAATTAAATGATAGCAAGGAATAACTAAATTTTTGTGTTAAAACTACTGAAGGCTTAGAAAAATTATGTTAAGTTCTTTTTTCCATTGACTTTTTCTGATTAAATAATTATTTGTTTTCCTCTGAAACTGAATTTTTCTTCATTCACTGAGCTGACAATTGACTGCTGCAGCTCCCACTTTTGCAGGTCAAACAACTGGTCAAGTCCCACATTTACATTCAAAAAACTTTAGGTTCATCTTTCTCTGATATGAGAATTCACTTAGGACACACTGTTGAATTTATGACTCTCTAATACATTTTTCCAAATAATTTATTTGAGTATGCTTTGTTATGTACTTGCTTATTTTATTTTCTTTACTTTATTTGGATATCTATCTAACTAAGATAGCATAAATCTGCACTGAAACAGAAAATTAAAAATGAAATAGTGGAGTATATAATAAAGAATGCTTTTTTGTAATTTGTATTAGAAGTCTGCCTCTAAGTGTTATATTCCACTCCAAACAAAATATTATACAGGCATTGTGGCAGAATAATACTGATAAACAAGAAAATATTTTAAAAGAAAGAAAAAAATATGCAGATATTCAGTGCAATATTGTGAACTGAAAATATATGTATTTTTAAAAAAACCATTAGTTTATGTACCTGTAGTTTGCAAATTAAATAAAGTGTGGAACTTACGAAATAGAAAACCTGCATATATTGTTATCTCAGCTGATTGTTATTTGGCATCAAAAATAGATTAGAAAGTCTTGTTTGTTAGTTCTATACAAATACACTGTGCTATAGGATGGAGTTACCATCATAAAGATGACAGATATTGTAATGTAAAGTAACCTATGCACTTAGAAACAAAAAATATGGAAATGCCAGGGATTATAGATGTGAATTGGTATCTCTAACTAGACATCCAGAAAGAGAAAAGACTGCTGCATACAAGTACAGAGTTCAAGCTATAGATGTCTGATACAGATATGAGAGAGCTATTAACAAATTATGTAGTAGCCGTCTTCTGCTACCACTTTACAAGAGTGGTGATCTTAAAATCATCTTGCTGTGATGTAGTCACTTGCATAGGCATAACCACCAATTCTATACAGTCAGTCCAATCTCATTTAAATCAAACAGATGACATTTAGATCTGCAAGACAGAGCTGTAGTGTCTAACAAGTTTACTTTAAGTATACATTTAGCCCTTGTTTTTGAAAAGTCCCCAAGCAACAGGATGATTTTTTGAGTATATTTTCAAACATTGATACAAAGTTTGTTGATTTTGATGTTCCATGTAGCATATAATAAAGGGTGTTTCTCAAAAGAGATTTCCCTCTAGTAGTTGAGCTGTTATCTGTCATAACAAGGCTGAAATGTAAGTCTGGGAAAGATGGATATGACACACTTTCTTCTCCAGCATTACACAAAAAGCACTTAAGGTTCATACATACCCATCTGTGGTTGATTCCAGACCAGATGCCTTGATTCTTCTTGGGTATATTTCTATAGTTTTTCCCACATGCAATTGCTCAGAAGTTCATCACATGAAGGGAATAGAAGCAGTAGTAGTGACTAGATCAAATTTTAGTATAACTACTGAAATGCAAAATGCATTTCCACTTCCATAACATTGTGTAAAGACACAGACACATCTGAGAATAGAATTAAACTCCAAAAAAAAAATTGCAGAAGAGATGGAGTTCGTCTTCAGTTATCTCCTTATAATAACCGTTAAGGGAAATGATTTTCCAAAACCTTCTTACAAGAAGTGTGTGAAAGAACATTATAAATTTCTGTTCTTACAGATTATAGCATTCTATGGCAGATACGTAGTACCTAGCGGCAATTATTTTAGTCTGTGAATTAGTTTGTATGATGAACCTGGTCATGAAAGTGAATTATTTTTATAGATCTTAAAAAACAAGCCAAAACACAAAAACAGACCATATTTACAGTGTGGAATGCTATTTTCTGTGAACTAAGTGCTTTGAAAAGAGGTTAGATTTTAAAAGGGGTAACTAGTTCAACACAATTTTACTACTTCAAAAATTAGAACAAAAATGGTTGAAAAAAAAAAGCTAACACAATATTTTAATGCATAAACAGTTGAAAGGTGAGTAGAATTAATCTAGCGGTTTTACCTTCATAAATAATGGTGATGCAAGTGACAATGAAAGATTATGGCCAGTTGCATCTTCCTGGATTTCAAAATGGACATCGAAAATAAGGGATGCATGTCACACAAATGACAAGTGAAAAAAATGCCTTACATATGCCTTTCTAATGAAAGCTGTCTCATACATTTATGTGATGACAGTACTGAAAGACTGGTGTTTGGTCATAAATACTTCCTGAGGAAAAATGATAGGTAACTCTATTTTTTTTTACTCTAGTGAAGAGTCATGCCGAGAAGCCATGGTTGAATATTAAAATTATGCTCATTTAAATAAGGATTCAGGCACATACTATTGTTAGTGAAATAGTTACACATCAGAACAAGCTACTATGCAAAATTATGGATTTTCCTGGTCATGATGATTTCCAATCAGGTCTAAAAGCTCTCCTGGAAAACCTGCTTTTGCTGTGTGCGAGTTATTGAACCTAATACTGGGGTAATTGCATAAAACTGGCAATTTATCATGCAAAATATCGGCTTTATTATGCAAAATATCACATTAAATCATCTAAAAAAAATCTATAAAGCTGTCATTTTTATGAATTCAAACCAAAAAGAACTAAAGTACCAAACAATGCTCTATCAGGAAATACTGTCATTGACACCAAGAAAGAAGTGCTATCTGGTTATGTTAATATTAAACTTATTTCTTTGTCTAATTGCTTTCCCTATCAGAGTATGACAAACAAAAGTCCACTTGCAAAGAAACAGCAGCCTTAAGATAAAGAACATGGAGGTGGTATTTGAATTTCTTATGGGATTTTTTGGGTGATTGGTTTTTCTTTTCATTGTCATATTTCCTAAAGGAACACAGACTTCTAAAATGAAAATGAATACACCAAGTCACTAAAGGAAGCGAGACAACTAAAAAGGTCAGGATAGGCCCAGGCTGAAGCTAGAGAGCAGCTCTATAGGGCAACTCTTATAAACTTAAGAGGTATAAAAGGTAGTGAAAGCAATAGCTTAAGATGCTCTGAGCTTCCTGGGTTTTTTTCATGGATAAACAGGAAAGAATTAGATACATGTTATATAGTTAACTTACATGCTTATGTGCTACCTTATAAGTAGGTTAGCATCTATTGCCCTTATATTTATTCTTTGCTTAAGACTGGGAGATACTCCAGGTATCTCCTTTGATAATCCTCCTTCAGTTGTTAACACTGTTCCGGTTTGAAGTAAAACCGAACCAATTTTGTGTTCTGGAATTTTACATTTTAGTTAGACCTCCTTTAACTCTCTGAAATTAACGGCATATTGTGGAGAAAACTGCTTGTTGTCAGGATGATAAGGCCAATGTTTGTGCTAAATGCCAAGGGATGGTGAGCAGAGTGGACCTTGCTTATACTTACTACTATAACAACCAAGGCCAGCCAATTTTTGTTATTTGCCTCTTAGAAGGTCAGAAACAGAAAAGCGTAGATGGGTCACACCTGTGGGGAGGAACGGACAGGACAGGTGACCCAAACTTGACCAACTCGGGTATTGCATCCCATCTGCCCCATGCTCACCATAAAACCTGAGGGATCAAAGGATCAACTCTCTTCCTGTGATGGACGACATCTGAAGAGGCCCCTGTCTGTTTATCTGCCTTTGATCCCGATCCCCGTGTTCCTGATTCCAGAGCTGGAAACCAGTTCCCATCTGTTGCTGAGTCCAGTCTGGGACTTCCCCAGTGCCTGCTGGTGACAGGACTATCATCCTGGGAGCTTGATACGGTTTTGTATATATTGTATCTATTTCATTATTTTCTTCTTTTTTAATATTAATTCTTCATTAAAATAATTTAGTTCATTCTAAACTTCTGAATCTCCTTAACTCTTCCTCTCCTCTTGTTTGGGAGGGGGAGGGGAGGGAAGGGCCATCTGTCATGCTGTTGCAGTGATTTCAGCTGAAACCATGACATGGGTAATGCTCCCACATATGATAACCCTAGTTATCATCAGTGTCAATTAATAACAACACCAAGTTGCACTGGAACAGAGAAAAAGATTTGAGGAAAAATAGAAAATATGACTGAGATGGACAGGGTTTTTGTATTAGGCAGAGAAAGGTACAATTTCATAAATATATAGATTTCAGAATAAAGAACAGAAACAGAATAAGGAATTAAGTACATAAATGTTTAAAATGTCATTTTAACTCCTACACTCTATACATTATATATACTTTCTAGGAAATTAGGAAAAATATTTTTTAAAAAATTAAGTTACTTCTGAAATTAGTTCAAAAAGAAAAAAAAAGGAAAAAAGTCTCAAAGCTAGATTTTTAAATTAGTCTATAAAGACATTTACTTAATTTTTTTCAATAAAGTTATTAAAAGACAATATCCTACTTTATGAATTCTGATGAAATCAAGTCACATTTTGGTCTTTTTTTATATTTTGTCCTGCATTTTTGAGCTTAAAATAAAACGTGCAGCTGTTGAATTACATTTCCTAGTTTAAATTTATCTTAATTTGATTTGGGCAAGATGTCGTACAAACTAATGCAAGAAAAAGAGATTAAAGCTAGAACTACTATCTCCATAGCTCTGTACATCGGAAATCATATACTTTAGTAACTTGCTCAAAGAGGTCTAATTCAGCTCTATATGACTGTTGGAGGCAGACTATATATTTTTCACAGACTAAAATAACTGATGTTCTTGTGAAAACTTCTGCCTTCTAAATCAATATTTCTATTTCTGCATTCTAACACTTCTTAAAGAATCGGAAATCGCTCATATTACTTCTTTCAATAAAGAAGTAATTTTTCAATAAAACAGCTACCTAAAAAAGTATACTTCAGCCCTCTATTGAAAGTATGGCTGTTACAATACCTCTGACAGCATGTATCATAACTCTACTAAAACCCTGTATGATTTACATTGAGTCTCAAACATTAAACTTGCTGTTGGCTTCATTTCTAATCCTATATCTTTTGCCAGTCACCACAATTTAAATTGATCAGTTAGATCTTCTTTTTTATGGGAGCAGGATAGGAAGGTTAATGACACATGGAGTTTTATTCTTTTAGGTATTAGGCTAGGTACTGAGCCTGAATTCTGAAAGCTCATAAGCATATGCTTGACTCCACTCCTATGCAGAACATTAAGCAAATACTTTAAGAGTTGTTCGGAGTGGGGATGCTTTCATGTATCAGTGCCTAGGCCATTTATTGTACACAGAAGGGTGTTATATACAAGGGAAAATCTTAGACATGTCATATTGACTCAAAAATGCAGTATGACTGGAAAGAAGCCTCCCAATGCTCTGCAGCCAACAACGTAAAGAAGATGAAGAATTTCTAAACGGTAAAGTATCCCATATCAGATACTTTTTTCTGTTGCCATCAGAAAGGTCTTATGATACTATATTTTTTATCTGAATGTGGAAAGACACAGGTAAGCAGGGCTTTTTAATTGAATGATATACCTTGAGTTATAATTTAACTCTTCTAGTTGAAGGACTAATAAAATCCATCATCATGGACTCTCTCCTAACTTATCTGGTCTGCCAAAAACTAAGGTGAATTTCAGCAAGACTAATTAAGCCTAAAGTCAGAAACTCCCCTAATGCCTAGTGCCCAGGACACAAGTCAGAACTCTGCTTATACTACTTTTTTTTTTTTTTTTCCAAATTAAAATAGTAGTTCTCTGTACTCACAGTTTCTGGGCGTGGACTATCTGAACACTCTACTAGGGGCACACTGAAGGACAATCGTTGTTTTTCAGAAGCTATTTAATGTGGACATCTTACAAAGTAATAGATAGTGTTACATTTATGAACCTGTAATTTTGGTGTTTTATTTTGCAATGAGCAGAAAAACACTTGTCACTTTTTCTTCCAGTAAATATCAGAAGATTACTGAAACAGACTGAATTTCAACTTTACTACGACATTCTCTTGGACACTACACTTTAACAGGATAGTACATATGGCAAGAATATCTATAGTTTTTGAAATAATCTTATTTTAAATTTAATATTTAAGTAGGCTAAATAATTTATAATATGTTTACAATCCAGTAAGGGTACTTCCAAAGTGTATTTTTAAATAATTATCAAGATCTAGATTCATCAAGATCAACATTTCGGAGTTTTGGAGAAAGATATGCAACCTGTAAAGATTTTAAAAAATTGTTTTAAAGTTGTGGAGTTCATCTTCATCACATTTATTAAACCCTAATCCTTACAATACTAACCAGAGACACTTGTTTTTCACTTAATTGATTGATATTCCCTTATGTCTTTATGTTAGTGATCATAAAACACTTTTTTTCCATTTTACATGCCAACTATCTGTCTGGTCTTCTATAACCTCCGGAAATATGGTGATTCAAAATTACCCAGATGTTCTAGTAGCACCTGTGTTCTTTTGATTGGCTGCATGAGAGGATTTGTGCTTTGCTCATCCTGCAACTTGCAGTACTTATGAGGAAGAAAAATCTCTCATATGACTATATAAACACTCAGTTCAGAAGAAATCTGACACATATGTTCAAATTCACCCTATTCGGGACAGTGTTCATTTACATACTATCTGATTTCAGTACTTTCTGACTTGATAGATGCGTAAGTGCTCTCCTGGGCAAAGATACTTGTCTTATCTGGAGGAATATGGGCCCAATATGCTGTCCATATTCAAAGTTCATGACGTATAATCTCTCATCATTCATTTCCTGAGGGCCAGTGTTAGAATCGGGTCTTTTATGTTGCGCTATTCTTAAAAATGGTGCTGTGTTATTTCAGAAAATGAAGATTAACATTGATTTTGATAGCATGTAAGAACTGAAAGACTGATTACAGTTTGCAGTGTTTAAACTCATTGAATGCATGGGTGTAAATTTGTACAGCAGTATATTAGAAATGTGTTTGTACGAATCCTGTTATTACTTAACACCCACATATCTTGTAAACTAATAATGCGATTTGTGTTGAGTCTTCTGTACACTGTTCAGAAAATTTACCCTACATCCTCCACTTTACCCTTTAAAAAATTTAATCAAGCATCTGTCATTTCATATCCTTCTCAAAACCCTTATTTTGCTGCAAAGAGTCCAGACTATACCATGATTATTAGGAGGAACAGGTTGCATCCCAGATTAGTTTGCCTCAGTATGAATAATCTCGCAGTTAACATCTGAAAATAAAATAAATGCACCATGTGTGCACGTATATGTTTAAGGGGGCAGGTGAAAAGGAGAGAAGAAAGAAAGATTAAAAAGGGAAACTTTTTTTCTGTAACTCCTTAAGTTTTTTTCCATGTGTATGTATGAGCACCATCAGAATCTGGATTATTTTTAATTTTTCTAGGAAACCAGTCTAGAAGTATTTGATTATATGACTAAACATTGCACAGATAAGTCATCTAAGAGGTAAGGGTCTTGGATAGCCTAGGGGCTCTTAATATTTGTCTTCTAAAATACTCTGTACCTTTTCACGTGACACGCTTGTCTCCATTTCCTTTCATACTGTATGTAACCGTGACAGGTTTAGCCACAAATCTCCATGTAAATTTCCAATGTTCTTAAGACAATAGTCATATAAAAAAGAACTTCCACTTTTTGACACACTATGCATAAAATGCAGGAGAATTATGTACTGAAAACCCTGATGATAATTTAGAAGTCAATGAGACTTAAGTAGAAGCAGCTGTATTTCTGTGGTGGGTGACATGATCCAGATAGATGAACAAACACCTGTCACCCACCTTGCAGCATATTGTTAGACTTAATTAGTCAATGTGGAAAAGCACTTTAAAAGCCACTGAAAAAAAGCACCAAGTATTATTAATTTTCATTATAATTATCATAATTATCTCTATTATTGTTATGTGAGATGCACTGTGTGAGAAGGCATAAGATTGCAGCAATAAGTGGTATTGCTAGAAGATACAAAATATTAACTTATTTTCTAAATTCTCTAAATTATAGCCATGTCTACACTATCAATTTGGATAATGTCTTGTTTTAGTCTTCAGTCCCACTTTTCTGGTATTCTACACTGTATGCATGCTAGTTTGCTCCTGGGCTGTTGTTGGGAGATAGCCTTTAACTCATTCTGAAAAGAAACCGTAGGAAGCCAGAGGTTACCTCATGTGTCGTTCCACGAAGAAAATGTGTATATGATCATTACAGGAAAGGAATCCTATACTTTGGGACAGTCTTTCAAAAGCAGTGCTACAATTCAGTGTGATCACAGCCATCCATACCACTCCCTGGGTGACATACTTTGCATTCTTTGCACTTTGCTACAAAACCACGATCCTACTGCAACTATTATTTCAGGTCATCTGGTTCACTGAAAAAGGAAGCAAAAATGTCTTACCACCACAGAGAGAGTCCTTAAAGCCAGAAGAGACACAGACCCTGGAGTCTGTTTGTGTGGGGAAAACAGAGGCCTTACATTTGGGAGGACCAAGCCTCAGCTTCATAGGAAGTAGCTGGACTGGCTGATGCTGCAGGGTAGGAATACGTTGACAGCCATGTCAGCTCAAACGTCAAGTATCCCTGAAAACTAGCTTGTTAATGATGATTGCCAGCTAGAGGTCTAGTGCAGCTTGGCATACATGACCAGAGCAGAACCTTTGGGACTATCATAAGAAAGCAGTTGTGGCAAATGCTTAGTTTTCTTTACGTCTGACTGAGAACAGAGAAAGGAGGAGAGGGGGCAGGAGATACTGATTGTGTTTGGGGGCAGACAAAGTGTGACAGGGAGCAAGCTAAAACAAGGGCGCAGGCTATGGAGGGAAACAACAGCTTCTGTACCTGGCAGGCTCCCATCACCAGCTAACCTGACTCTACACCTAGATAACAGGTCTACATTACAAAAAAGCTACATCACAGCTCAGTTTTTTGCTGTCCAAGAAAAAGGCCAGTATAAAATTATGAAAATTTACTTGGAAGTCAAACAGCGGCATGATATTTAGGAGTGAAATATGCAGATTCAAAATTCACTGCTGGAATAAACTGTGAAATTACATACAAGTACATTGCCATCATTATACAAAGTTATTCATGGTCTTAGCTTTGCTAATAACAACACAAAACATATTGGGGATGTGTTTCAAATACAAAGTTTCAGCTGGACAACTCAGGAGATGAAAAGCAGTAGGAATTCCCTTTATTGCTCAGAGCCAATCTAACTGCTACTTTATAACTGAAAATAGCAAATTTCATTTAGCATCTGTAGAGCTGAAATAAGGAGATACAGCTTCTTTAATAAAATATGCAGGGGGTGTGAAATATCTTGTCATAATGTGATGACAGTAAGTGAATCTTTTCTATATTCCAAGATGAGACATCTAGACATACCTACCTAGTAAGGATATCTGTGGCTGAACCTGGTCAGAGTAAAGGTCCATTTAGGCTAGGATACTGTCTCTGGAAATGACTAATAATGAAGATTTGACTAATAAAGATGACTTGAACAGAACATAAAAACATGATAGATTGATATTTCCTATATTGGCAACCTCTCACCCCAACTACCTGAGGCACAGGGAGTTTTTTTTTAGTTAAAGGAGCATCTTCCCGATGTATTTGCATTTTTAAAAAGTACTTTATTCCATTAACTAATTTAATCATTTTAAAAAGTGTACTTTGACTTACATAGCATTCTGGGGCAAAGAGTTCTGTAATTTAATCTTACATTATGCAAAAACTTATTTCCACTCCGATTTAATAAAATGAGACAAATTGGAAAGAATTGTCTTTTCTCAAGATTTGGATTCAGGTAAGAATGTCTATGCCCAGAATGAAATATATAATGTAATAGGGCAAAGCTACACAACAGAACTTTTCCAAACCATTAAGTTAAAATACATAACAACACCACTTTTAGTTTCAATTTGAGTTGTGAGTCTGGTATCACCCTTCCACTAAAATTAGCCCTGCCTATACTTATGCATAATTATTACTGTGACAGATATTTTTGAAATGTATACTTTTTTTTTGGCATTGCATCAATTAATATTATTTATTATTTCCTTTTCTCTTTATGTACCTATGTAATCAATCTATCTGATTTTGGAAATAATTATTTTACCTCTGAATGCAATAGCTACATTTTAATTTAGAATATTATATGTATATAAACATTAGTGGGATGGGTTATATAGCATAATGAAAAATTATAGACAAGCTGAATTTCAATAATATATTAAAAAATTATTAACAGGTTGACAAAAACCCCACATCTACAACAGACCTCATTATTTGAAGTACTTTCTGACAAGAAAAAGTCAGTATATATGCCATTCTGTGTAGAATATTGGCATACTTTTAAAAAAATTACAGGACTGTCATAAATTGGTTGTATCAATATACTCCAAGACAAGTTCTGTAAAACGAAACTACAAAGCTCTTCATCTTGAAATAAGGTTTTGATGGGACAGAATTTCACGGGTGTTGGTGAAAGAAGGTGGGAAAAAGTCAGCGTGCGCCCTGATACTCTGAACTCTTCATCCTACTGCCCCCCATATCAGCTACTTACTAGCCTGGGCAAGCAGCCACCCCCATCCTCAAGTCTTTTCTCATTGAGTTCTGCAGCTGCTTTTCCTCCTGGATGGAAATTTGTGAAAACCAAAAACCTCTTACTGTTCCTGTTGCAGATGCTCCTGCTTTATCAGTCCTCCTTTCACCCAAAAGAAATGAGAAGATTGAAACAGCATCTCTGAGCACCATCGCACATCTGGAGAGGACTCTAAAGAAAAACAAGTCACTTTCATCTTTACTTTAACCATTGATATCAATGCTTGACATTTATCTTTGAGTTTGATAATACACATGCTGTATTTAACATATTTATTGATACCATTCCTTATTATATTCTTTATTCAATCCTGGAGTATCACACTTTATATTAGAGTTTGATGTTTACCCTTCTACCTTTATGTGCACTCACAGATGTAACCAAGACTACTTATAACAAAATTCTTGAGGTAAAGGTAGGAAAACTTGGTGTTAGTAAGCAGAGCTATCTACTTAAACATATTCTGTTAAGTCCATGTTTTACATTTTTGTTACCGTGTAGTCTAATTTCTTTTCCAATTCTGACTTTCCCAGAAATATTTATTTTGCCTTTTTAGCTACTGATCTCATTAACTGGAACTTTTAAAAATAACCCATAGTAAGTATGGATAAAGAAAAAAAATACAGTGCACTTATTCCTCTGGAATCTTGAGAGAAAAGAGATCTTTTTATATGAAATTAAACTACCAATGCTTCAAATTAATAATTCCAGCTGCCTACACTAATCTAACAAAGTCAGTCTGTAATCCAGCAAAACAATAAAACCAATCTATACTCTAAAAACTGAAAAAAATAATTAGAAATCTCCATTATAAGTATCATTAGAACTCTTGGCTTTTTCCCAATGTTTACTTGCTGCAGTGGATCATAATGACCAACTAAAAATATATCGTAGAATCATAGAATTGTCTAGGTTGGAAGGGACCTTTAAGAAAGTAAAGGTCATCTCCACCATGAAAGAAGAAAGGAGTCTATATGTGCCTACTTGAGTCAAGTCAGCTTTCTCATCCACTTCACAATGGAGGTCCATTACAAATTTTTTCTTATCAGCCTCTTCTGCTTGAATAAGGTTATTATCTATAGTGCTTTTCCTGTTTATTCATTATTGATATTCTTAGCCATACAGTAACTGTCTTGTTTGGTTTTTTTAGCTTTCTCCACGTCCTAATACTATCATAAATGGGCCTGTGCCTTAAACTCACAAGAAAATCATGATTTAGTGCATGCTCCTTCAATGTACTGATTAATCATTTTGCAATGCTTCTCTGACTCTTTTATAAGGATAAATATTCCGTTAAGAAACTTTTACTGAGGTACCACAAAGACAGGACTGGCAGGAAAAAAGTCTGAAATTAAGAGTTCCCGAAAACTTGTCAAAAAAAAGTTTTTTGATATCTTTTAAGAATAGGCCATAGAGACACTGGTTTAGGAGAGAAGCTTTTTCACTACCAGTTTTGTGCACTTCAAAATGAGCACCGCTGTGTGCATCGACATAGGCAGCTTTATTATTTTTTTACTCGAAGTACATTTTAATTTAAGTGCAGCTTTCTATGATTCTGTTTCTTGGAGAACAGTCTCAAAGTTTAGATTCAAGGGGGAATTTGTTGGATTTTGTGTTATTTGGGGGTTTTTTTTAAGAATTCAAAGTTGTCCAATTTCATTTAGTCGCTAATCTATTTCTTTCTTCAGAAATAGAAGCTAATATCTTTGCTGTGATATGGACCTTGTTGTTAGAAAAGAAAAGCCAATTAAATCATGTACAGAAATCAACTTCACTCTTTCTTAGGATAATTTTTCAGTTAAATAGCTTCAAGTGTAATGTAAACAAAGCTCCATGACAAATCTATATTCTGCTAAAATGCATTATCCAGGTCAACATACCTTAAGTGCAAGCTATGTGGGAAAAGTTGGGTCGCAGTTATTTTTCTCCACAGAAATTACTGGTACAAAGAATAAATACATTTCTAAAAGAATAAATACATTTCTTCCTTTTGCCTTGTATTCATTGATAAATGTCAGAACAGAATAATGTTTGATATTGTTACTTAAACAGAACAGTAAATCCTTATACACAAGAAGAATCTAAACTTCTAGCCTGTCCTTCATGAAACTGCATTATAACACGAAATCTATCTTTTCTGTGATGTTGTTCAGTTAAAAATAAAATTTGGTAAAGATTCCAAACTAGATGCCAAGAAAATCTTATTTGAAAAAGCAAAGTTTAAATAAATAAAAATAAATAAATAAAATGAGATCATATGGTATGAAAAGTATAAAATGAACTTAATAAGTATCCCTCTCTTTAAAATTACAATTAGACCCCGAGATCCTTCAAACCATATTTAATTTGCATATCATTCATTGTCCATCTGCTGTATTTCCAATTTCTTTTTTGCCATCTGGTTTTCTAATGCTGAATCCACAGCACAAATTTTTCTACACATAAGGCCTCTAAATTGTAACTGATTGATTAAAATATATTATAAAATAAATATGCTTAGGGTTTTGTGAAGACCTAGTTCACTGCTTAACACTGATTATACACCTTAAATCACCCAGTGTAGCTAATAAGGTGAATAATGACTGTAAGGTTGACTCCTGCAAAGAATGGAAGAAAAGGAGCTAGAGCAAAAGATGTAACTAGAGAAATCAAAGGAGAGGTCTCAGAAAGGTTATGAAAAGAAAAGACAAATCCCAAAGCAGTTCAGCAGAATGGAGATATTGACAGGAATACAGAACTGGGGAAATTTGACGGTCCCAGAATGTGTCATACCATGTGATAGGGGAAGCAGTAGCAGCTGGTGCATGTTAAAAAGCACTTTACTCTGCAATTGGTCCTAATAATTTTAACAGGATAGATTTCTATTCACTGATGTCTCATAATCTGTCCTTTGTAATGTATCCAGCAATTTTGCCTCTTCATACACCCTAGGACTCTTAGACTGTTCTAGTTTTTTGTCTCAGCTGTTCTGATTTTTGTGTCTCTAACTGTTGCATGCTTTTCCCAACAGACACTCCAACTTGTTTAATTCAACAGCTGCTACAAACACTTCTATTTTTGGCACAGTACCCCAATGGTTTCAAGAGGTTTACTTGAAGAGTAGGTGGGTCAAAATCTATATTTCTGTAAACTATGATATGCATCTGATCTTAGATGATCTTTATGGGTAGGGTTCAAGAGATATTGTCTTGCATTCCATGGGTTCTGCAAATATATTCTGATTTTGCCCTTTATATTTTCAGATTCATCAAACAGATAAGTTTATGCAGAAGTGGCATAAAATACATACTTTCCCTAACTGGGCATGTAAATAGGTGATGGAACAGTGAAACAGATTACAGCCTTCTTCCTCAAATTTTAATTAAAATTTCAATTTTAATTTCAAATTAAATTTCAAAATTTCAATTAAAATAAAGCTCTAAATTAAGAGCAACACAGCACTAAACTAGTAGATCACTATCAATTTTAAAAATTCTTAGAAGTAAAGGAGCATTACAAAGGTTAAAGTACCCAGGTTTTTCACAGAAAAACTTTTGAGGGAGACATTCAGAAAGAACACTTAATGTAGATATCAGCAAAGTTTTTTTCAGAATTAGGCCAATTAGATAATCAAATATTTTTTGAAAAGTCATTTAGGATCCAGGGAAAGTTATAATTGTATTAACTTAAAAAAATGGTTTTGAAGTGAGGCAACTATGACATGAAGTGAGGCCTATGTCTTTTAAATTCAGTTTAACCAACGCATTTCAAGAGTTTATTCCAATCTTATCTACCTGCTTCTACCCACGTCTAGGTGGGTTTGAATACCTTGTGATAAACTCCTAAGTTATACAAAATGTTCAGGCTTAATTGTGCCAAACACAGAGTCCAGTATGAGTGACTATAAATCTGCACTGCTTTCCAGGAGTATAGAGAGATGTTCTTCCCTAACAAAATTTTAATACATGCTCAATATTTACTAATACAGGAGATACAGGAGGCACATTGTTTAACCTGGTTAGAAAAAAAATAACACTGCTGGCCAGTGAACATGTAGACAAGAGCAAAGGTTTTCTCTGCTTTCTACCTTTCATCTTCACTACAATAGCTCTCAGTCTTGGTCTGAAAGTATAGGAGTGACTTAGGATTTTCTTTCTTAAATTAAAACAGATTTTTTTGTAGCATATCTGTGGCTTACACTGTAGTGCAGATGTGCAAGCCCCAAAAAGCTTCTGACTCAAAGTCTTCATCAAATCTATTAACCTGGTCAAATTCTCCACTTACAGGACTCCAAGTCCAATGCAATTGAAGTGGACACAAATCCAGAGCAATAGCAGATCCCAGATTTAAGCAAAGATAAATTTCATTAAGTTCTTAAAGAAAGCACTGCCTGATTCTTAAATTACATACCCTTCTCAGGGGTATGTCAAAACATAAGGCAAAAAGCTTCAAAATGCTCTAGAGGACACATTCAGATCTCTTACTTCTATGTCTATCACTTGAAAAGTACTAAAAAAAAAAGAACCCTCTTCCCATCCCTCATTGCAATATCTCACTGACAAATTCCACTTAACTGTTCTCAAAAATGAAGTTAAAACTGCTCGTTTCAAACAATTTCCACTCCTAAAGAAACTCTTTTTGACAAGTAATACTAATTACAAAGAGACTGCATTTAACTACCTTTTCTCGTGTTACTTAGCACTTTGTCAGCAATTCCTAGCTGAAGCATGAAGTTATTCCATGTAAACTGGAGTATGAAGGCTCTGTTTAAGAGCTTTTCTTTCTCCCTGATTTCTTTTGTGAAAAAAATACACATAGCTTACAGTAATGCAGAAATCCACGCATAACACTAAAACATGGATTTTTTGACTAAAACTTGAAAAGTTTTAGATATTTCCATATTTGAAGACTGAAAACAAGAAAAGGAGATAACATTCTAAAAAGCTCCAGGAAAACAGGAAATATCGCATGACACCTAATGTACTCAAATATTTTTTCTAATGTAGTCCTCCCATGAAGGACACTGATATGAGAGGAGATACTTATTTACGCTGGAATGAAAGTCTAAGATAGATACATTAAATTCACATTAATTCTATTTTGGAATGCCAATATTAATCAAAGAGGATGGAAATATGTTGATATTTATGTTCAATGAGGGTATGATTTTGAATCATGACACAACAGAATTTCCTCAGTAAATGAATCACAGAATTTCTGGTGTCAATCGATGTAGCCAAGACATGCACTAGAGAGCTTCCGATTTTAGACGATTAGGAAGAAAGGGGGAAATTGAAATGCCTCAATGATGTTAAGTTGCATAATTCAGACAGAATCACAGCTGCCATTAGGAGAGTTTTCCAAAAACTTAAATCATGTTGAAATACTCTTTCTCTAACATATACACACAGATGAAAGATTCTTCTGATGAGTTGTCTAAAAAGGTCCAAAATCCTATCTGATGTTTAACTGCCTTTTAAACTCAAGTATTTAATCACAAAGTAACTTTCCATGTAGACTATAGTAAAATATTTTAAGCAAAATAACATATAACATATATCATAAATAATAACAAAATAACATAAAGGTATAATACTACTCTGTAGTCCATGGATATGGACTTTGGAACATACTCTAACTTTTACCCATACTGAGAAATACTGCTTAGAGATATACTACTTACCTCCTCTTATTAAATGCTTCTTTTCTATTCAAAACATATATTCAAAGAAATTACACTGTTAACTACATAACAGTTTCTTCCTAGATTGGAGGGAAAATGATTCTTTTTTTGCAAAGATTGATATCAATAAACATTAACGATTTGGCATTTGCCAACATTCACCAAACATTTTCACAAGTGGAAGAAAGTAAGCAAGCTTAAAATACAGAAAAAAAATGTAAAGATATCCATGATTTGATAAGAATGTTGTGCCTTAGGGTCTTGATACTGTGAATGTATTTCTAGGTTATATTATTTATTGAATAAATAAAATATCCCATCCTTATATACATATATATGAAAATCATAGGTGGATGCCTATGATCATATATAAATTACATAAACAGGTTTTCCTTTCATGCATTTAATTTCTTCTGTGGAATAATTTGCCTTATTATTTCCAAAACACAGGAACTACCTGTTTGTGTTCACCATGTATTTCACACACTTCTTAGTGTCATATTCAAAACAATTTGGCTTTCAACTTTCAATGGCACCCAACTTCCCATTGGATGTTTGCTCCAGAACCTCTCTGTCCTGCTTAATTGTAAGAAACAAAGAACATAAAAGGAGCATGACAGCAAAAATAGAATATTACATTTCACTATGGACTTCTACTACCATTTTCATAAACATGTTCTTTCATAAATTTAATTTACCTTTCCTTTTTCTTTTTATAATAAAATAGGCAAGTACAGACTGGAAAGCTGAACTTACCTGTTCTCCCAATTCACAGTACAAAATCAGGGTTTCCTAGGACCCCTTCATTCTCAGCAGAATCTGATCAGCACAGAATCATGGTAGATTGATGGACTGCAGCCCCACTCCTGTTAGAACAGGAAACAGGAAACACTGGATGGGGGAACGAAAATCAACTTTTGGTTTCTACTTCACTGAAAGATATGGGCATCTCATCCAGAACACGCAATTTGCAAGTAACTCACTACTAATATCTTAATACATCTCAACCATGACTTTTATATGTCAGTGGCTTGTGAGTTCACTTATAAATGTGTTCTGAGACTAAATGCAGAAAAGATTTGCTTAAAAAATACTAGCAATAAAATTGTGTTTTCCTTTTCTTCAAGAATATCTGGATCAAAGAAACTAGATAGCATGACAAAGTGTTTTGTTTTGGAGTTTAGGATGGTTTTGGCACTTGTTTTTGGCACTTTTCATAATGAAATTCAGACCTGAAGACAATTACATCAAAGTGACACCAGAAGCAATTTATAATCCCTCTCTAGTGTCTTTTGAAATCTATTTAACAAATTGCAGTCTCTGTTTGTTACTTTGATTCAGCATATGCAACTGGCTCAATCCTATCAAAAGTGTCACCAAATCTGTTTGCTAATATACACAGGTGTTTGGTGGCACCTCAGGGGGAAGAATTCTGTTTCAAAAAAGCACTTATTTTCCCTAGGAAAAAAAAGTAAATGTTTAAACGCTCTAACTTCTCCACAGAAAGAAATTTCTTCAATAATAAAATGACTGCAGCATGTTCCTAGTTTGTGGGAGCCTAAAAACTCTCAGGTACTTTTCTTCTCCTCTTCACAATATCCATGGCTTTTTTTCCATATTTTCAATGTCTGTAACTTCATTATCCCATTCACACAAAAAGCTATTAAAAACAGTTCTTCTAATCTAAGTTCTATCCCAGGTGAACTTGTAGATGGACATTTACTTTGGGGGGGGATCAAAATTTAATTCCTATTTATTATCAAAACCTCAGGAAACCTAGTTTTCTGACTCCATTGCTATGTCCATAATTTCACTGTTATTGATTAGTAAGAAACCTCATGACAAAAGGTAATGTCATAAAGATACAAACACAGCAGGACTCCATTGTCTAGACTAGAAAATAACTGAATTTTTCTGATTTTGTGTAATTGGATCTCACTGATAGAGGTTGCCTTAAAGTGACTTTGGTATCAGAAGACAAAGAAGTAGAGAGAATGATACTATGAAAACAGAAGAGAAAAATCAAAATGTGATTGAACTCAATATAAACAGACAATGCAGTTCAGTACAATTCCCTGGCTAGAGGTGCTGAGGGACAGATGTCTGAATTTGGCTAATCAGAATGAAGGGAATTGGCACAAGGACCAAAATGTCTAAAAGTAGAACTGATCTAAAGAAGAATTAAATTCCTCCATTAAATTCATCCATCTGATGGTATAAAGACACTCTTCCTTTCTGGTACCCTGTTCCACCTTATATACCCAGTTGATACAAAACAAGTGATGCTATGAAAAATTCATTTATTTTTTAACATATTCTTTCTTTCATCTTTTTTAAAATGTTTCTATTGAAAGCTTTAACATACCTTTTCATTTGTCATTAAGGTTTCATTTCTTACCTACGGAGTTGTGGCAGTTGCCCATATCTGTGATGCACAAATATGCTCAAGTTGGTACATATTTTTAAACTGTGAATCACAAAATGCAATGCTCTTAGCACATGCTTTCCTCGACACTTTGTTCTTGCATGTTAATCAGACAGTTCCCGGGGGCCATTTTTGCCATTGAATACTGAAAAGGTTACTGCTGCAAGGACAAAAAAATGCAAATGATGAAATTACAGACAACATACAAGACAGTGTCACGTGTCATGGAATAATGATCACAACTGCTGAGGGGAAACTGTCAAAACAAATAATTTAATGAACATTTCAATACCTTTTAAGCTAAACATCAAACTTGATGCAATTTATTTATTTAAAATATACATTCAAATGTAAAACATTCATTAGAAATAAAGAGAAAGTACACAAATTTCACTGAATACTGATTTTTCTTGGCTGTGTTTCTCTTTTAGATTTTTTTTTACCGTGTTTCTCTTTTAGATTTTTTTTACCATCCATTCAAATAATAATTTTAAAAAACCTTAAATATCTCTAAAATGCTGTATGTAAAATTTAAATATATATGTGCTTTCCTGCACAAAAAGATGTTGAAATTCACTTGTTGCCATAGTTAAATTACATTTTTCTTCAGAAAATGCTGTGATCACTTCAGTAACTTTTCTATTCTATTTTAGAAGCACTGAAACAGGAGTACAGTGCTTATTGTACAGTCCTTATTGTACAAAAATTCAGGTTTCACTTTCATGCTAAGCATCCAATACAAAGGTAGAAAATTAGCATATTAAAAAATTAGCCACTTTGCAGAATGATTGCACAAAATGCTGGAGGATCAAGTTCCATTCAACAGTTCATTATCAAATTGGTGATAAATCATTATTCTTTTTTATCCCATTTAGATTTCTGTCTAGCTACATACAAGAAGAAATGCCATTCTTGTTAGAAATATGTAGGATCAAGGTTTAGATTCGCAAGTTGTACAGGAATAATTTGAGACGTAACTTTATCAGAGAAAAAATCATATGCTTGTAATACTGATTGCAAAAGATGTGCTCTTGTGGAAAATTCTAGCCATCTGGAATGGTGTTAAATGCACTCTTTGCTAGGTTAGTGTTTTGTTTTGTTGATAGCCAGAGCACTTGATTTCTATCTTTGGCATTTATTGTTCTTTGCAAATTGCTTTCCTCAGCCAATATAACACTATTATAGCAACACATTTTAACCCTACTTAAAATATATTCTCACTTGTGGCTGGAAAACTTTGACAACAAAACTGAATAAATTAATCATTACAAATTTCTCAAAGTCATTAGGATTGCATTTACTCTCATTTATCAGGCTTCAGTTGTCAGCTGAAATACACCAAGCAAAATTTAGCATAAAGAAAATGACTTTAAATGTTTATCTTTGGCTTAATAATTGTCTTCAGGCTGGATGACAAACTGTTAAAATGGTAAGTGGGCCAAGCTAATCGTATTTACTTGATTACAAAAACACTCCAACAACAAAACACAAGAGAAATAGAAACACTTATATATATTTAATCTGCATTTACACTCACTATTGAATGTTTTCTGTAGGCAAGAAGAAACTATTAGGAAAAAATCCTATTAAGGAAAAATTGATAAATTACATCAAAACCAAGTGATGATGGACAGGACATAAACCAGTTTATTTTATGTGGACATATCTATTACTCAATACTTGAGACAAAATTACAAACTCTTGAACACTAGTGGAAAAGATACAAATGGTGCCACCAGAATCAACAGAATGATTTCCACTAATACGTGTTCAGTGGTACGAACAGGAGATTCAAAGTCTGCTCACCACTGAGGTTGACCTTGACACTTGTTCCATATGTTGACTAGAGAGTATACATTGAGGTGACTCCCCACATATTCTCTGAATGCAAATTTTGACCTAACAAAGCTGGTTCATTGATAAAACAACTTGTAAAGTTTGGATTCTCAAGCCAACGAAAAAATTGATATGTATTCACTCTTTACTTTCCGTACACAATGCACAAATACTGCTTTGGTTTTATTCTTTTTCCTTCATGCGTTTACATGAATGTTTATTTTTGGTTAGTTTGCTTTTTGCTGAGTGATAAAACTTTCATAGCAGCATCTTACCTAAGCACTTAATTTTAAGCACACCATTAATCTCATTGGAACCAAATGAATATCAGCACATTTCAGATTAAATGTTTTATTAAATCCTTTGTGGCTAAGCAGACAGTTTCTCCAATGCAATGGACTACCAGGTAAGGAAAAATGTAAATTAACATGCAGTGATGTCCAGATTTGATACAAGATGAGGTGCAAGAGTTGGAGTTTTTTTCCACCCCCTTTGCTTTTTTCACTCTATTATGCAATGAATTCTGATGTCTCAAATTTTTCTGCAAGAAAGCACAATAAATCAAACTTGTAGTTTGAGTACAATAAATAAGTAGCTTTCAACACAATAAATCATTTCAGGATTAACAGAACTAATGAAAACTAGCGTGGATTTCATCTAAAGGTACGCATCTATGACATGGGCATCCTCTTCTCAGGGATTCACATTAACAACACACTCATGATGTAACTAGCTCACATAAAATTAATTTCTTTATCAGGTTAGATTAAAAATATGTATGTAATTTTGAACTACAACTTCCAAAGATTTATGATTTAGTGTAGATGACATTTACCTTCAGTAGTTTGGCCATATTTTATGGTTGTTATAGTATGATTGCTATAGAATGCTATTATTAAGAGTTGCAATTTTACTATTTTTCTTAATTTATGGGGTAATCTTAGCAAAGATGAGATGAAAAAATAGCTGTCAGTTCTCCTGAGATGGAAGGAGTTCAGGGTATTTTTCTGCAATATAAAGCATAAGAGTAATTTTGGTCTGTATTTACATTACTGTATTTCTATTATTAGAAATAGAAAATGCAGCTAACATTTAATATCTGTTTCTGCCAAATGAGGAAGTCAATGGAGATACAAACTTTGTCACTAAAGGTAGAACAATTTGATTTAACATGGGATTCTTCTTAGGTTCCCTTTATAGTCACTAAAACCTCATCAGTTTAGCCAGTGGTGTCTAAGGCACAGCCCATCGAACCTAAAATTAGGTGTTTAAAACAGATCAGACACTAAAAGCACATATTTCTCTTCATCAACTATGAAAGTAGTGTAAGGTGATCAGAGCTGTAAAGGCAAAGAAATTCCCACTAAATATCTAAAATTCATTGAGATGTATATAATGAAGATTTAGTATCTATTCTGAATTCCCAGAAAACTTCACAATCTGTGGGAGAAAAGATTAATGTCTTGATTTAACATTTCTATCTTGATCTGAAAAAATAAAGTACGTATATACAGAAAAAAAAGTTTAGAAACAATGAAAGTAACAATTGGACTAGCCCTATTTTACACTTTAGTTAAGCTCTAAAATACGACTGGACCAATAAATCCAATGATATAATGATACTGCAGGTTTCCAGGGCAATGGTGGTATATGTAGTGTCTGGAGTAAAAATATGTATAATTCTACTATGTAATACCTATACATATACATATTATTATATGTATATTATGTGAATATATAAATAAATATTCTGTCATCATTATCTTTTTAAAATAAGGCAGAACTTGTCTCATTTTACAAAAATTTACTTACAGACAAAATTTTTACAATTTTGCAATTAAAAGACTTTTTAACAACAAGGATTATGTTACTATATTTTTTACTATTATTATATTATAAATTATTATATATGTATTTTTTAAATTATATTCTGAAATCATATAGAACTTGCTTTGGGAAATGCTATCATCTGGGATGCAGCTATAGTAATTTTATTTATGTCACTAGATGTAAGAAGAACTTACTCTTGGAGTCCCCTTCTCTGGAGATCTTCAAGACCCGCCTGGATGCAGTCCTGAGTGATGTGCTCTAGGCGTTCCTGCTTTAGATGGGGAGTTGGACTAGGTGATCTCTAGAGGTCCCTTCCAACTCTGACAATTCCGTGATTCCGTGAACTATTCAAATCTGTCTGGAAAAAAAGTCCCTCCTAGGAATGTAGTCAGTCTGCACTACTCATGCATTCTATGAAATAACCGTGAAAATACAGTAGAAAAAATAAACACCTTGGAATTTTAAATTCTTGGTCACAGTTGTATTTGTATAACTTGTGCCTTAAATTGATTAAAAATCCATATTCAAAATATTTGTGACAAAGTTGAAGTCAACAAAACAAACATCTACTCCCCTGAGATGAAGTTTAAAGCATTGTTTGGGGAGATTAACATTTCTTAAAAAAAATAAAATCCCACTGATTTAAACTATTTGGTAGTATGAGTTTGAGGAGCTAAAAATGGTGCTATAAACAGCCTTTCATTCTTCAATATAAAATATATTTGAGTCTACAGAGCTTTCTTCTAAATGATGTCCAAATCTTGTTCCTATTAGCAAAATATTGTAGAGAGAAAGAAATATTAACTCTGTTGAATATGAAATTAGTTGTCTTACCCAAGATAATAAACATTTATTATCCAATACTTTTTGACACACCTTATTTTTTCCATCTTGAAAACATACAAAATGATTTCCATATTTTTCTGGATTTTCAGTTTGAATATTGAACATATGCAGCAACACAATTGAAACACTGTCCATTTAAAGATGGAGCATATTGTAGTCCATGAGAAAACTGATATGGCTGTATTTATATGAAACAAAATTAGCAGCAAGAACTGAGGAAGAGAGCAACCTGTCCATATCCATGAGAATGGAAGACATGGTTTCAAGTCATTGGCATGAATTACCTGTCTAGAAATTGAAATCAGTTTGATGTATCCCCAGTAAATGCACATCACCATCAGACTCTTATTTTATATCATATTTGTCTATTTTGAACCACAAATTACAACTTTAAGTGAAGTTTTATTTCCTTCTGGAATTTCCTTGCGGATTTGATGTCATTAATTTGCATGTTATCCATGCAAGAATACAAGAAAGAATGATTTCAGTCAAAGCTGTAGAGTAAATCCATGGCAGGACAATTTCACTAACTCCAAAAACTGAAACCATGAAGTTAAACAAAGTTAATGCAGTTTGAAAACCAACTATGAACTCAATGATTAAGGAGCCAAATTGTAGCTAGATTCCTGGCAAATCAGCACCAATGCAGTGGTTTCAATTTTTATATGCTAATTCAAAATATTTGAAGCTCTGTCCCAAGCTTTTGTAAGTTAATGGAAGTTATCATTGCAATAGGAACATAGTAGAGATTTACATAATTGGGTTGTAGAAAAGTCTCTCTCATTTAAAGTAGGGACTGCCAACTTTTCATCTCCTGTTAAAAATGAATTTTTGGTCCTTAAAAGTCAATAGCAAAAATTTTATTTAAATTAGGCAAGTAAGGAATTGATATTTGAGTATGAAGATGACGTGTGCTCCTGAGCTTCTCTGAACAAAATCTCCTCTTCACATCTCGGAAGGGTGGCTACACAACATTGAAAACATTTGAGTTGTACTCACATAGTTTCATTTTAGCTCCATATATAACCACATGTAGGATGAAGGACAGGGTTTCTATAACAGCGAAAAGGACCTTAATCAAGCTAAGGTCACTAGCAAAAAACAATGAGAAAGATTTTCCCTCTCTTTGTTAGTCAAACTCCCTATTGTTTGTAAAGGCACCTGGAAATCCCCATACCTGGGATTTTTCCATCCTCTGGGCCCGGCTCTCCCTGACAACCCTCCCTGACTGGAGTTTGGCCACCCAGGCAGGGCCAACTTGGCCTCAGCTCAGTGCCCACCAGGCAGAGAGTGCACCACATGGTGAGGGTTGGGGTTGAAAGGTGGTGGGTGGGAAGGGCTGTAAGGCCTTGTTCCCCTGCCCATTTACAGCCTGCCCAGCCCTAGTTCCTGATGAGCCAGGCCCAACATCAGCCCTGGCCTGTCCCAGGGACCATCTTCGCTGTGGTGGCATCTGGGGATGGCCAGGCTGTGGCCAAACCTGATCACTGCCCCTGCCCCAGCCTTGCTTGCTGATGGCTGAGAAATGGGGGTTGTCACAGGGAGAGGCCAGGGGCCCAGGCCTTGCTGTGCTGCTCCTGGTCCTGCTGTGCTCTGTTTACTCCCATATCTCTCACTGTGGCTGGTATTACACATTTAAGACTACAGGTACATGACAAGAAAAGAACGTGTTTATGTAGTTTTGTTTTCATTCAGTTGTTTAAACTTAAATTCCAGTAGGATTTATTTCCTCGATGGTTACAATTACTTTTTAATGCCACAGGTATGAACAACCCCAATCACTCCTTCCAGTTAGCGTTTCCTTACATCTGTTACGAATAAATTACATTAGCCATCCTACTGCCTATTCATCTAACCTTATTATTTACTTCACAATGTTTTCAGCTTCATTATACCTGACTAGCCTCAATAATTTAGTGTCAACTATAAATTTTGCTTCTCTGAAGTCCTTTCTTCCCTTTTTACATGCCATATAATTAACTGTAGAAAATTTGACACGAAAAATATCAAACAACTGTTTGGTTTTTTTATTTGTTTTTTTTTT
>BJBW01005906.1:717-20935 GCA_004320125.1 Scolopax mira | reverse complement strand
GCTCAATCTGCAAACCGCAAGTAGGAGGACCGCACAATTATAACTTTTAGAGTTTAGCCTATCCTAGACTGACCGTTTCGTGTGGACAATAACTGTGCACCAATCATATAACTGTCGCTAACGTGTGCTCTGCTTGTTTGTCTATATAAACTCTGTAGAACTTGAATAAAGGGAGAATTACCATACTCATATTGAGGTTACGTCGTTACTTCGGGTCCAACTCCCACTCCGACATTGAGGTGTTTCTTAGTTTGGTGCAGCAGGAAGATGGCGAGCTATGTAGTCAGAAACAATTATTTTGTTCATTCCCTTTTTTCTATTTTTTCTTATTTTCTTTTGCACACAGTGACCTCTGCTTGGTACAACATAAATAAGCAACATTCAGTTTTGAAAAAGGCAGTGGATCTTATCTAAGTAACTAATAAAATCTCCAATGAAATTTATGATCTCAGGAAACTGAGAATTTTATAAAAATATTACGATTTCTTATTGCAAGCATTTGAAATAATAGGTGGACTTATCGACAGAGCGGGCTTTTTTTCTTAAATACATTTTAAGAGAAATAGACATAAAGAGAAAGAAACATATAGAAGAGTAAAGGAAGCATACATAGGGATAAAAGGTGGGTGTATCTCTATCTTAATTTTTTTAATAGGGATATTTTCCTAATAGGATATCTCAGGCACATCGCAGTTAAAGCTTACTCTTTTCCAAATTAGATAAATATACTTTTCTGTCTTGAAAAAATATAAAAGTTTCACTACATGCCATATTAATTTTAAAAAATGA
The DNA here is from genome assembly GCA_004320125.1 of Scolopax mira. Taxonomy (NCBI): domain Eukaryota; kingdom Metazoa; phylum Chordata; class Aves; order Charadriiformes; family Scolopacidae; genus Scolopax; species Scolopax mira. The sequence goes on along the minus strand of BJBW01005906.1, from coordinate 20,146 downwards.
GGCTAATGTTTAAAAGAAAAAAATGATCTTTACTTTGCAAATTAAATCTTTATAAACATTTTAATAGAAATCTGATTCATACTGTAAATTTTGCTATTGAAAAAATGGGGCTGAATCTGGTTTTAGTGGCTCAGAACAAACACCAAGGGTTAAAAACATAAAAAGCTGTAAACATATAGTACTATTTTTATCCTAAACTTTGACTGTCAGAGTGAGGATAATATATTCTGCAAATGAACTTATTGTGATCCAATCACCAGAATCTGACTTACAATTACAAAAATACGTTATTGCATTATATATAAATATATATTTTTAATTTGGTTGGGTGTTTTTCTTCAGTCTTATCCCTTGCCCCAAAAGAACAGGGGCAACTAACCAATTCACTTGTGTAGACTCTGTCTCTGTGGTTGGCTAAGCAGTAACATTTTTATAATGAAGTGGTGCACTTGAAAAATAAATTTAAAACCCCTCAAAATCTGCCAAAATAACATTGTAACCAAGCATATTGTTATGCTTAAGTCCTTACAGAACCCATAGCATAGTTTCTGTAAAGAAAGAAGTGAAAATTCGTGCCTGAGAAGGGGAAATAGCATGTAGTAGTGCATATCTCTTTTTTAGGTATTTCTATTTCCTATTACAGTTCTCAGGAAACATACCCACATTTTGAGGGTACAGAGGCCAGGTGGCAAAATGACCTATTAGAATTTTCACAGTCTTTGTTTACAGAACACATAGTTCTGAGTTAAAATACCATCAGTATCCTATTAACTTATGTCCTGAAGCAAAATGAACTAAAATGTAGATTTAAATAACAATCATTAATCTGCCACATATTCTGTCACTGAAATAAAATTGTTGCTGTGTTTGGTTTTTTGGTTTTTTTTTTGTCTATTATTGTGTAATAATCAGGAAAAAGTGTAATGTTTCTATGGTTTTTTTTTTGTTTGTTTCTCTTTTTTGAACACCTCATTTTTATGCATATATCAAACTGATAAAACTGCAAACTTTCAATTTAATAAGCAACATATTGTTGCATTGAAGTGCAATTGATCTTCTTCAACAAATCTTTAATGCCTTTCCTTCCTGGTTATTTTATATTTCCAGCAGAAAGGGGGAAAAAAAAGAAAAGGAAGACGAATGAACAGATAAACCATAAATGACAAATTGGTATCTGCTGTAACAAATCACAGACTGTCTTGTACAAAGCCACCACTTCTTTCCAGAGTACCTAATCCAGAACTGAACACATTAGGCAGCTTCACAATACAATGGAATCACTGTTCTTTCCCTCCTGGAATTTCAGCCGTTTCTGCAATCTTTTGTAAGTTTTAAAGAGGAGACTGCTGAGTTAAAACTCTGAAACAACAGAAGACAAAAATTAAAATTTTCTAGCACAACTGCACAGGTCAGACTTGAAAGCCATAAATTCTTCCTTGCTCTCTTCATTTTTGTCCTAGTTATTGTAGCACACAGTTTGTGAGCTGGATGTTCAGCACATAGTTAAAGTCATAGTTTCAAACCATGAATACCCAAGGAGTATCTTCAGAGAGTTACAAACCTCATGAAAGCAGTTACGATAAAAGTTCCAAACTGACAAAAATGTCAGTGTCTGTGGTACAATCAGGGAATGTCTCAAGGATTTAGTATAAATCATACAAATGTCATCAAAATTAAAGACATTCATAAGACATTTGAATGAGAAGGAATGTACCAAAAAGATAAAATTAAGCCTACATTATTGAAGGTGTACAAGGAGCAGGTAACAATTATAAAATCAACACACAAAGCAGGTATGATTAATGACCCTGGGGGCTTTTTATGAAACTTAAACGATGACACTGTTATTTCAAAGTGAAGTATATTTGGAAAGGGACAAAATATTGTACGCATTCTTTAGGCACTTTGAAGGATCTGCCTTTCATCAAGGCTGCACATGAGCATAGCTGACATTGTATGTCAGCTGACATTGTATAATTGTAAAGTATTAAATACAGAATATAACTCCTGTTGGTCTGAAAGTCTCAGGGCCACAGATCACTGGGGGCTGGAAAGATATTTCCGGGGAGTGAACAATCAGCACAGACTTGCCCTTTTCTTGTCCTTTCTCAAGCACCTTCTGTTGTCCTTTAGAAGATAGGCTTTGGGACAGATGGACCACTGATCTGGCTGGCATGATCATTTGTCATGGTTTGGGCTAGACTGGCCACTGAATGAATGTCAGATGCTCTCAAACCACGACATCATTCTAATCTTCATATCAAAGTGTGATATTCTTCAAACTTTTACAGGATTAAATCAATATTTTCTACTTCTATGCAGTCTCTACTGAAGTGATTTTTCTAGATACAGACAAAACAAATGAGTATATATTTGCACTGCTGTGACATGTCTCTTGTCTTTTTAGGGTGATTGGAGATTTTAGCTAATATTATGTACTGCATTCTTTCTTTCCTCTGATATTATTATTTAATTTGCTGCTTTCCCAATGATCAAAACATACACTTGCACTTGAAGTCAAGATCTGACATTTCTTACGTTGTGAAGAATATTCTAGACTCTCAGAAACATGTTAGTATCTCAGAGTCTAACTGTCTAAACATTCATTCCAATACTTGAGCCATGTTAGATTCAGATTGCTTTATAATATAGCTGGCTACTACCTGCAACAGCTGGAAATAGCACTGTGAAAATAGTTGTGTCTCACTGATCAACATTAAAATCAGATCAGAAGGGTTTGAGCATAAATAGATGCATAAGAGTGGCCTAAATATCACCTTCCCATTTTCCTGTAGAATGTACAGAATTGTTCCTTTCACGTTAGTTAAGGATTTCTCTCATCTTTGCTATACCAAACAAGTTGAAACTGTAATCCTATAAAAAAGGAAACACTGGTGCACAGTAACAGTACCAAGATTGAGGGAATGTCACCTTTGAATGTGCAGTTCTGTCCTCCAAGGGAAATCATTTTGACCCCAGGATTTGGCCCGCAGACTATGTCCTGCTCTTTGTCATTGTATTTTAACTAATCTTGACATTTGGTAGTCTGTTGGCAGACCCTATTTGACTCTTTCAGTTAGTGTTTCTGCCCAAATGATTGCTTGTCACAAATAGACATGATTTTTCTCTCTCCAAAAAGTTTTAAATAGTTTGAAGCTATTGTCTGCTCACCAACATCAGTAGTGTTGCAGCAGATTGTACAACCAAACAGCTGTACACAGCTCAGATGTTTATATATTTAAAGTGTATAAGCATTTCTCAGTGGTATTTTTTTAGGAATATACTGTAATACTCTGTTTTAGTGAAATCAGTGTATTCCTAAAAATATTTAAAGACCATATTGTTTCAGTGGTGATCATGTATCATACACCATATTTTCATGGTGAAACATCACATAGGACACAAAGTACTCTAACTGGTTATTTGTTGCAAAACTGATGTTTTGTGGTAGCCAAATTCTCAGAACAGGAGAGAGTAGTAGACATAGATAGGATTTTGTATACAGTATTATTTTACTGCAGCACTGAATTACTTTAGGATTACTATTTTTATCTATTTATTTATTTATTTATTTTGCACATGGTATTTGTTTATATTTGAAAGCTTAATAAAATCTTCATAAAAATATGCCCATCTTTTTCTTGTTATTACAAAAAATCCAGGTATATTGTCTAGGAAAATCCAATACAGGTTGTCTGGAAATTAGTTTTTTAGACACATTATGTGAATTTCTTATATTCAAATTTGTGCCCATTTCCTCTTGTCCTATCCCTGGGCACCACTGAAAAAAAGACTGATCCCATGCAAACTTCATGTTTGCATTTCTTTAATTGACAATTTGTCAGTTGTTTAGAGCAAGGAGGTCTCCAGTGCTGAGGCTGTGCCCCACCTCTTATTATCCCCCGCCTGCCCTGCACATCACATTCTTTTTCTTCACTATCATACCAGGCCTATGTATTTCTCTACATTGTAATAATTGTTGAAAATACCTCATTCTGAACAGAATAAGTGTTTGCTACTGTGGTTTTACCATAAACAAAAATTAAAAGAAAGTGGAGTTAGAACTTGTGAATTAGAAAAATTACTATTACAGGTAAGGTAGGTAAGACAAAGCTGATGGAGGGTCAAGAAAATTTAAGAAGGTAAGCCTGGCAAGCCTCAGTCCTAAGGCATTGCAAACTCAGTACAAAAGTGCTGACTTGTTGTTAGCAATGGCAATAATATAACATGATTATAACACCTACCTGTGCACTTGGGAATGGGAATATAAAATCCCATTGCAGTCTACAGAGAAGTAATCAGTATAAGCAATGGAGCCTTGAAGACTTCATCTCATTTTAAAGTAGACCTTTTGCAATGGCCTAGTTTCTTTATAGGACATAATGGAGTTAAGACACCCAGCTCGCATGTAGACACAGGTAGGAGACTACATTTAGATGTCTCAAACTTAAGTATGAATGCTTCTGATGCAGCTGAGAAGTCTGACTTGTAGATTAATGTTGTGTTCACTCTTTCCCATCCTCCATCTAAGGCTTCTACATGGTTCAGCTTTAACAAGAACAGTAAGGAAAGGAGGTACATGGGATTCATTAAAATGTAGGGAATCTTCCTAGAACATGAGTAATGTAGAGCAAACCCCCTTCAGATTATTAGGTTCCCAAACGCTTTAACCAATAGATGGGAAAAAGAGGGAAAGCTTCAACAATTTCATTTGAAATTAGGTATCTAAAACCAAGAGGAACATTGGCTTTCTAATTCTCCATTGGAAGACTAGACATTGTAAATAACACTTCAATGACCAATATGCCTCTGGAGGTGCCCTCACTTAATCTTACACAGTGCTGAGCAGCCCTGAGAAGTGAGCAGATGTGATTACTGATTGGGGCTTTCAATACATAAACCACAGGTAAACCTTTTTTAGTCTTAGATATGTTGTACAAAAATTCAGCCTTGGAACAGAGGCTTGCCAACTGGCTTAATTACAGGAGAGGTTTTCCATAATATTAAACCTAGGGTATATTGTGTTACAGAGAGTGCTTCTACTTTCTGTTTCTCCAGGTTATTTGAAAGCCACCCCTAGAAGTATATTACATTTCACCTGAGTATGTCTGGCAAGATAAGCAAAACAGGATTGAGCAGCATAAATTTTCACTTTTTATCCTGGGTATATTTGAAGCATTTAAAACTTTTCTTAAGTAGGGATTTAACAATTCCAGCCACAAGATTAATTTTTTTTGTTGTGTTTTGATTTTTTTTACCCATTTCAAAAATGTCACATGCCTTTCTTCCTATAGAATTTAAGCTTCATCCTAGCTCTGTTAGAAGGATAGAAAAAACCTTTGATGAGAAATAAGTATCACTCTAGTTTTAAAACTGTTTAGGCAAGGCAAGAAGAGTTCTTTAGTACTGTGTGTAGAAGGCACCTTGATTTGTACTTCTCTGCAAAAGCCCTACTTCATTTTACATATTATGGAAATGACAAATGTAAAAGTTGATCTATCTAATATTTTTAATTTTTTGTTTATTTCTATTCATCTTTGTGTTTCTGCAACAGTACTAAAAATCATTTAGTCCTCGAATAGAATGAAACCGTCCACTGAGAATCCTGGCTTGTTCACTTGATAAATCTGTCTTTTGACTGGAATATAACTGAAAAACTATATGCAGGATCAAAGCCAATTTGTGATCAACAAAACCGATAATCACAACTCATTCATATGCTCATCAATGTGTGAAGGATAAAAAAAATCCTCTGTATTTACTACTTCAATTGTTCTACTTTAACTTTGATACATTGATTCTTTCTTTTTGCCATTTAGGGATTTCATGCTTTGGGGTGGATTCCTTGTATTAAGCAAATTCTCATCCTAAACTGTGTTAATTAGAACAATATCTACCAGGTAACTACAGGAGGCCCTCTCTTCTGCAACCCGATATATGTGAACCCCATAAACTTTTGATAAGTTTTTTGTAAGTTTTGTAAGTTTTGGAATTTATTTTGAACAAGGGTAGCAATTCTCAGCATTTATTTCCCACCTGTAATGTACTTGCAATCAAGAAAGTAAAAAAAAATTACTTGTAGACAAAGATAAAAATTCAGGTAAAAGTTAAGTTTAATAAAAAATAAACTATTTGGAAAATTAAACAAGTCATTTTCCTGATTTTCAGTATCTTTCTCTCTTTGGGGTGCATGCTGGATCTTTTCCAACAACACTTATCTCCTCTTACTTGTTTTTTTTACAAAAGGTGTAAGAAATGCTTATCTTTTAACCTCTAAAACTGAATCACATTTTGAAAAGACTATCAAAATTCCAAAGTTACTACAAACATGTTCACTAAGATGTAAATAAAGAGGATGATGGTATAAGTAATTATTAATAATACTGGCTAAAAACGTTGACATAGATGTGTAGAAGCAGATTTACTAGAGCAACTAAGGAATCTGGAGTTGCCACATCTAAGCCATCACATGTTATGTGCTCTCAGTCATGTGTGATACATACCAGCAGAGTGTGCAGTGTGTTTCTACAGCAATTCTTAGCCTCAAGAATGCTCACAAAAATGTATGGTAACATTTATGGAGGCATTACCCTGTTAATGCAATGACAACTTAAAGGTTCTAGGTAGACAAAACTCTTATCATGTAACTCTGAAAAAATATTAGTATTTTGTAAAATTAGATTTTATTTATTTTATTTTTTTTTTACTCACATATCAGAACTTTCAAGAAGTTAAAACATTTATGTAAAGACAATCATCATATGAGTGGAACTTCCCAGGAATAAATAATACTTTATTTTAGAAAGAGAGGACAATTATGAAGAAAGAGATTTGAAATTTGTGCTCAATAAATAGTGTAGATTTCTTGTTAGATGTCAGAGTGGGAGCCGGACCCGGCGTAACGATGTAACCTCAATATGAGTATGATCATTCTCTCTTTATTCAAGTTCTACAGAGTTTATATAGACAAACAAGCAGAACAAGCATTAGTGACAGTTATATGATTGGTGCAAAGGTATTGTCCACGCGAAACGGTCAGTCTAGGATAGGCTAAGCTCTAAAAGTTATAATTGTGAGGTCCTCCTACTTGCGGTTTGCAGATTGAGCGAATACTCCCTTCTTTTGTTCCTACTTCCCAAGGTTGTTTACTTCTTTGCTGCAAGGTCGGCATGACCCTGTAAAAGTTCGTTATCAGCATAACTAGGGAAAGCCAGCGAGGCCTACTCTGGCTAATTAAGCCTTGCATGCAGTCTCAGAGAAGCTGGGTTTGATGTTTCTCAAAAGGCTGGATTGTTCACTCCAAGGAGATCGTGGCCTTAGCCACTCCTCCACAATTCCCCTTTCTTGTTTTGAACAATCTAGGCTTGGTTAACAAACTTAAGTAACATTTTCTTAACACAATACATAGCACAGTCAATAAGCATTAAACTGAATATTATTATGATTACAAATAGCATTGCTGTTTATAATAAGCCTTTTAGACATCCTGTTAATTTCAATCAAGCTCCTGTTCAGCTAGCTTGAGGAGGTCCAGGTGGTCCCTCTCATCTAGCCAATCCTCCACAATTTCCACGTTTTTATTTTGGGCAAGCAATACTTGTTTAGACACACGTTTGAGTAACTTTCTGAAACAGGATAAAGCACAGCTTAGGCAGATTAGTCCAATTATTATTATGATTAATACAAGTAATATGCTTTGTAGCAACCCCTTTAATCAACCTCCTATACCAAGCCAATTTGACAAACCTTCAAGGCCAAAGAATACGACATCTTTTTGAATTTTCTGGAAGTGTTTTATGAGCTGCTGTATTTGATTGTGTATTGAACTTGAGTTATCCTCCGGATCCATGCAGCACATGCCGTCAAAATCTTCACAACCGTGTCTGTGAGATTCTCCCTGGGGTCAAAGGGTAATCGTGGTCTGCTGGCGGCGCCGGCGCCCATGTCTTCGAGGTGCATATAAGTGAATCCTCTGAATTTCTGTCAGTCCCATATATTTTCGTAGGGCCCTGACAGGTGTCTCTCTACGACGTCGTCTTCATTCTGACATTCTGATCCTTCTTTATGTTGCAATGCAGCTTTCACGGCTCGATGGGTTGCAAAGGGTGCTTTCATGGGCACCCATACTGGTCCTTGATCGCTTCCGCCCGTGTCTGAATGCTTGTCTTTGGCTGTACTCTTAAAAATACCCATTCCAGTATATGAAACACATCCCCACGACTAGGGCATTTGACAGTAGCAGCTGAGAGAGGAGGAACAGATTCCCCTTTCCCGTTTTGCCACTGGCAAATGACAGCATAAGGTGACTCTGGTTCATTACACACAAGCAAGGATATAGGTAGTTCTAAAATACGGCGAGATGTCCATGATGATTGTAATTTTTCAATAATACGTTGTAACACTGAATGTTGAGTCGTTGTAAGAATAACCATACCAGCAGGATTTGTGCCCCGTAAGAGTTCAGTAAGTGGCGCAATGTCCGTATTAGACACACCAATACAATTTCGCACCCACTGAATATCTCCGAGAAATGTTTGTACATCATGTAATGTATGTAGCTGTGTAGTAAGTTCAGTCTTTTGCGGTTTAATCTTAGCATCAGTTATAGTCCATCCTAAATATTTCCATGGTGCTGTGTGTTGTATTTTTTCAGGTGCAACAAGTCCCTTTTTTGTCAGAATTGATGTAAACTGCTTCAATGATTCTTCTGTGAAGGATTCTTCTTGACAGCAAAGGATGTTATCCATATAGTGATATATGCTAGTGTTGGGCCATTGTGCTCTAAGTGGCTGTAGCGTCCATGCCACATAAAGTTGACATAATGTAGGTGAGTTTTTCATATCTTGTGGTAAGACAACCCACTCATATCTTTCTGCTGGTCCAGCTTTGTTTACTGCTGGTACTGAAAAGGCAAAGCGTTGTGTGTCTTGTGGATGCAAAGGAATAGTAAAGAAACAGTCCTTTAAGTCGACTATTAATATGTGCCAGCCGCTTGGCAGCATGCTTGGCGACGGCATTCCGGGTTGTAAAGCACCCATTGACTGCATTTGATCATTGACCTTTCGCAGATCATGTAAAAGTCGTCATTTGCCACTCTTTTTTGGGATAACAAAGATGTGTGTGTTCCAAGGACTTACTGAAGGTTTGATGTGGCCAGCTGCAAGCTGCTCAGCAACTAGCTGCTTGGCGATCTGCAGTCGCTCGTCAGTCATGGGCCACTGGTCAATCCACACTGGATTATAGGTGGACCAGGTCAGTGGTGGATTGGGCGACTGCTCTCCAGTGCCCATGACTAAAAATGTGTTGTGGTCAAAACTGCTCCGATCTGGCTTAACACATCTCGGCCAATCAAAGCCTCTAGTGTACCAGGCAGAGGTAAAACATATACTTTAACATTAGTTTGTTGTCCCTCTGGGAACTGTATTTGCACTGGGTATTTACTAATAGAAGGTGTTGATTGTCCTCCAATGCCGGCAATAGATGAGGTTGGCAGTTCTACAGGCCAGCTCAGAGGCCAGATGTTTCTGCTAATGATGGTGACATCTGCTCCAGTGTCTAACATGGCGTTGATTTGAAATGTCCTTTCGTGTTGTGAGATCTGTAGCTTCATTGTAGGACGTCGATCCATTTTTGCGGTAAAACATACTGCAGGTCCTGTTGACCCGAACCCACGGTCACCTCAGAATTCACCTGCTTGTTGTTGGGAGGTAAAAGAATTATCAATTGCAATCAGCTGGGCAATTTTGCTACCTGCAGGGCTAAACGTTGGTGGACAAACAGTATAAGCCATTATATAGATACATCCATCTATCGGATGGATGTAATCGGCATCTATCACCCCGGGCAAAACAATCAGTCCCTTCACCCCAGCAGAAGATCGACCTAGCAACAGTCCTCCCATTTTGCTATTTTCATGGAAAAGAGGTCCTTTCACGTTACTAGAGATTTTTTGGACATTGGAATCAACAAGGGTAACGTCTATTGTGGTCTCCATGTCGACCCCAAGACTCCCTCGGGCTGATGGATGGTGTTGTTGTAAAAAGCTTGGTTGTCCATTGGAGGATTTACTTGTGTCTGCGCGCGGCCTCTCCCCGTGTTCAACCTCCAGTTTCCCGCACAGGCTCTCGTAGCGTGAGTAAGTTTTTGACAACGATCACACCAGACTGTAGCATGGCAATTAGTTTTAACATGGCCTGCCTCCCCGCAACGGAAGCACTTTCCTCGGGAAAACGGTCCAGATGTTAAGTTTGGTGGTCTCTTCATTGGTCGGCCCTGTCCTTTTTGAACCACTGCTGCCAGAGGTTGTACAATTTCACGAACTGCACCTTGAACTGCAGCGGCAACCATATTTCCTTGATGCTGAATCTCAAATCTTTCCACTCGCTGGAGCATTTCCTCCACTCCAGCCTCCTTTGGAAGTGTGGCTAGAAGCTGCTTTGTTGTCTTGTTGGTGTTGTCGAAAGCCAGGACCTTAAACAACTGATCTTTATTTCCTTGAGTCAAATCAGGGTGTTGCATGAGTGCTTCCCAGAGACGGTCTATAAAATGACTATATTTTTCTGTGGTGCCCTGAATCAAATTCCCAAATGATGGGGCACTTGATCCAGGTAAATTCAAAAAGGCTTCCAATGCCGTCTGTGAAGACAGTCTCAGCACCTCAGCTGGAAATTGCACTTGTGTCTGTAAGTCGCTATAATTTCCTTGGTCGGCAAGCATCTCCGCAGTGACTCCTCGGAGGGGATCAGCCTGCCCCTGTCTTTGGGCTGCAGCAGTAGTAACTTGGTGATGCCAGGAGGATTGCCATAACAAATATTGAGTGGGGGTAAGCAACAGTCTCATTAGGTTTTGACAATCATATGGGCACATAAGGTCGTCAGAGAAAATCCAACCAACAATTTGTCAAGTTGTTTCTGATTTGAGTCCATAATTTGATATTGTATTGTGAGCCTGTTGTAGTATTTTCCAATCATGAGGCTCCCATTTGCCTTGATTATTTTCCTGTATTATTGGGAATGCTAAAGGCATGGAGCCTTCCACTCCTTCATTAGGTTTCCATTGTCCTTCTATGATTGCATTTTTAATGATGGCACTCCAGCGCGAAGGCTTAAGTATTGTTTGAGAGTTCTTTAAACACGGAGGTACTTCAGTGCCTCCAGTTTTTGTTTGTAATTCCAAATGATCGAGTCGTTCTAAAACTGTTTGCAAGGTTCTTGCAGTGGCATCTGTTTGCAACATTTTTGCAGTGGCATCTGTTTGCAACATTTTTGCAGTGACATTTTGGTGTTGGTGCTGTCCCTCTTCGGAAGGTGGAGTCGCAGACTGTGACGTCACTCTCGATGTCTCACTAACAGAAGGTAACGGCGGGTACATGGTTGGCAGTGGAGGCGCCGATGGCGTCGGTGGCAAGGGGTGGAGTCTCTTAGGCGGAGCTGTTGAAGGCAGTCGACACGAAGCACCAATCAGATCAATGAGGTCAGAGACGGACGTCGTCTCCGCCTCCTTCGGGGGTTCTGCTTGAGCCACTTCCGCCTTTGCCTCAGAGCTCTCCCTGGAGCTGCTCGTGGCAACTTCCGCTTTTTCAGGGCTCTGCTCAGGGGTTCGCGCAACGTCCATTCTACCGATTTTTTCAACTCACTAACATTTTTACATACAGTCCCAGACATGCCCCTCACAGCAGGCAACCCAAAGAAGCGTGCAAGCGGTCCAGGTTTCCCAGGTGAGTTTGAAACAGTCTGTTCTGGACCCAGCATTTGTGCAGCTGCACAAGCAACCTCTCTCTCTGCTTTCATTGCTTTCAAAGTCTCTAGCACGTCTCTCCAAAGCGAACGAAATGCCTTTACTTCTTTTTCTTCCTTTTCGCTACCCTCAATTGTTTTCTGCCACATAGTCTCTCCAAACTCACGCCACTCTGAGACGAAAAACAACACGTGTAGGTCAGAAAAATGACCCCATTGCTGCCCCAGTCGAATCAGTTTAGTTAATTGTTTTGCCGGTACTTTCATACCTCTCTCAGAGAGTATCCCGACAAGTGACGAAACGGCCACAGTTTCTTTTTCCATAACTGCGCCTGAGAGGTGAAGAGCGACCTCACAAACCCACGTCTGCCCAGACTCTGCACAAGCAGCGGTTCTCTCAGCTGGAGTTTCCCACTCCCCTCCTCTAGCTGCTTACCGCAGTCTCAGAGAGCCTCCTCTATCTGCCTTCCGCAGTCTCAGAGAAGTCAGAGAACCACAACCATCCTCTGCTACCAGATGTCGGAGTGGGAGCCGGACCCGGAGTTACGATGTAACCTCAATATGAGTATGGTCATTCTCCCTTTATTCAAGTTTTACAGAGTTTATATAGACAAACAAGCAGAGCACGCGTAACAAAAGTTATATGCTTGGTCCTGGACTATTGTTCACGTGCCTAAAGCCCGTACATGATTTGTGCAGAGGTATTGTGCACGCGAAGCGGTCAGTCTAGGATAAGCTAAGCTCTAAAAGTTATAATTATACAGGCCTCCTACTTGCAGTTTGCTGACTGAGCAAGTGCTTTGTTCTTTGCAGTCCTACTTCCCCAAAGTTGTCTGCTTCTTTGCTGCAGGGTTGGCATATCCTGGTAAGAGTCCGTTCTCAGCATGACTCAGGAAAGCCAGTGAGGTGTACTCTGGCTAACCCTGCCTTGCCTGAAGGCCTACTTGGCTAACTAGGTCTTGCATGCAGCCTCAGAGAAGTTGGGTTTGATGTTCCTCAAAAGGCTGGATTGTTTACTCCAAGGAGATCCTGGCCTTAGCCACTCTTCCACAAGGTGAGTAAATAAGATTGATGTTTGTTATAAGCTTGCATGCTTTTAGTGGTTCCTTTCTGTTATGCACAGAAGGGAACATACCATCAATTGCCTGAAGTTCCTTCGGTGAGTTTTTCTTTACAGTTATTTGGTTATTTTCTTTCTTTTTCCTTTTTTTTTTATAATTTTTTTTGGCTTTATTTATTTTAATTTATTTTGGCTTTAATTTATATTGGCTTTATTTTGTGGTGTTATTGCGGGGACTTTTGGGGGTTTTTTTTGCTTCTTTTTTTTTTTTTTTTAAAGGAATGTGTAACACAGTTTAAGTTGTATTTTGGATTTAAATTCATCCAAAGATTGAATTAGTGGCCACTTGGCAACTTCAATCTGAAGGAATCCATATAGAAGTTGCTCTTCACGTCTTCCTGAAAAATACCTACTACTTTATGACAATTAATATTTTGGATAATGTGAAATCATCCCTAATTTATTAAACCATTTTTACTCATTGATATACCTGCAGAAAATGTTATCTTCTATTAGTTGCATCTTGAGCAAGTCAGAGTTTTTTGGTACCCCACTATTTATCAGATCATCACATTAAATTATTTTCTCTGTATTGTAATACTTTGAATTTGTCTTTTGAATGAAATTAGATCTATGCAGTATCACTGTTACCTTGTGTAAAGGCATGAAAACTCTTCTAGGAATGATTTTGACCTCTAGAGCATAGTATGATCATGTTTGCCCATTAAATATCTGCTCATCTTGGGTGAATTGGAGTTAAGAAGTGCACCCACTTTTTCTTCTTTTCATTTTTTCTCAGATGTTCTTTTATGTCTCCTATTTTTCCATTTCTGTTAAATCAGTTTGCAAAATTTCTACATATTCCCTAAGTAAAAGAGTTACAGGAGAGCTTCCAAGCTTTTGACATATACATGGGATATAAATTGCAGGTATACCTTCCATCTTCTTGATAATATTACGCTATCCTCCACAAGAGTAATATATCAGCTAACACCAGAAGTCTTTTCTCCATTGATGCTTGTATGTGAAGATCTCCTACTCTTTCTATTATGGGATAAAATCTATTGATCTGTTTTATATTCTCAGAATTAGCATGTTTCCAAGCCTCTGATTATATTGTGTCATTTTCTGAAACTCTTTTAGTTTGCCAACGCCCTTTTTCAAGGGTCTAAACATCATGTCAGTATCACTGTTAGTAATTACGTTATATCTAAAATGAATACCAACCTTCTGCTCTTGTTAGTTTTCCTTTTCTGATGCAAGAAACTAGATAACCAAATTTTATATGTAAAGAAGGTCAACAAGGAACTCCCTTTCAGTGTTTGCTATCATCCCTAAGTCCTTTTCAGAATCTGTACATTCACAAAACAGTTTACCATCCTAAAAGTGTACTTAACAGATTTTTTTTCCCATCTATGACCTTTCAAATCTGGTGAAATTAAGCTTTGCTGTCATAAAGCACACATTATTAACACAAATTTATTTTAATAACCAGTTCAGAATCACTTCTTTATTAACTAAACTATGATGGCTTATGATTTGATGCAGCTTTTTATCACTGTTTCTTGTTATTTCCAAGTCATGATAAAAATAACACTGGATCAAAGGGAGATCTCTGTATGATGTGAGGATTCTCTGTTTATCCTTGCTTGTTGTCATCTCTCAACTAAGAAGTTTTAATGGTGTGTGGTGGTGCTATTTTCTGTAATATATTAAGATGGGGTAAATCAAACTAAAAGGACCTTCAGAATGCAAAATGTATGCATATAATACCATAATGATGAAAACTATACACCATTTTCTCTAATATGGGAAAGACACTGATTGCTGGATAGTAGATATAAAGAAATTCAGAAAGGCTAAAAGTACAGAAAAAAACAGAATGGAATTTAATCTATAAAAAATAATCAACATACCAGGAAAAAGGGAATATGAAAATATGTTTAAAAAATTAGACTGCATGAAGATACTATATTCCCTTCCTCTCTTCCTTTCAGGAATATTAAATTGTGTTAAAAAACATGAGGAAAAATCAATAAAAGTTGAAATATTAGAATATGAGCTAATGCAACTAGTTTAAGGCAGATTATTGGGGGGCAGGGGAGAACAAAGACTAAGAAAGAAATATTTCCTCCCTAAAACTCTTTCTTTTATAAAACAGAATAAGACCATTTCTGAGTTGGTATTTTGCAGAAATACTCATATGAAGGGAGTTACTAGAAGGCAACTGATTTATTAACTAAACAGATGTAAGAATGAATCATAAATAGCAACTTCTTTGTAACATGCTAGCATGTGACAAAAAATATGCAGGATGACAATGTTTTATGAAGTGACTAGTTGCTGAGATCAGAGTGTAGGAGGATCATCTTGCAAAGTTTTCCTCAAAACATGAATGCATCACTTGCTGGTGTATTTCAGCCATAATGAATGAAAAAACCAACCTACAGCAGACACTCATACAAGTCCTTGGAGTATCAACTACCACCTAGGACTCTTATAATATGTGGGTTTTTTACATCCTTGACTTCTGAATGACTGATAAAAAAGGGAATTTTTTAGCATTTATCAAATTAAAACATTTCATTGCAAGATTTCATTCAACTCAAAATAATCTATTTAGTTCTAAGGCATTTTAATAAAAGTAGAGCTAAAATTCTGTAGGAGTTAAAAGTTTTACAAGCTAGACTGTTAATCTTCCTCATACACCTGTGATTTTGTTGATATTTTTGCATCTAAACTGAAATGAAAAATCTAAATTCTCTGAATGTATATAGAGAAAATGTAAGTTAAATGAGTTTAGATACACTTGGTGCAGAATAATCTCCTTGTTCAACAGACTGGGGATATCTCCTGAGAAGCAGCAGAAAAGGCATTTGAAATAGGACATCCTAAGCAAAAATAACAGCATGAACAACTTCTGTCACCTGCTGAAAGATCCTAGCCTTTCCGGTCAGGAATTCAGCTTGAACTGTGATTGTCACTCTAGCAAGTAGAAAAGTATTGGGACGTTTCTGGCTCAAAAAGCACCAGAAGAGGTATTCACCAGCTACAAGATTATGAGTTCTGATTTTCAGCATGTAATCTGTCAAAATCTATTAATCATTTCATCTCTGTGTGCACACTTTTCTTGGATGTGTACTGATCATGCTAGTGATGCGTTGAGACAACACCTTGAGTTGGTTAGAAATCTAAGACACAGCTGCCCACACATTTACCTCAAAATAGGACATACCAAAATATCGAATTTATTTTAATTTTTAAAAGCTGTGTTTTATTGGAACTTTATCTTCAAAATTAATTAATTTAGATGGAGAAAACTTAAGAGTGTCTGGTAAGGTAGAAAAGAAGCCAGAGGTATGTAAGCAGATATCTTCTCTTTCCAACAGATTTTCAGGGTGGATTGTTTCCTTGAGTTTACTTTCAAAGTAGCAATTCTCTGTGGGTTTTTGAGTTGCACTAAACATTATGAAGTACCTAAAAAAAATGTATCCTTTTTCATTTTGCTCTATTTATATTATTACTGTCTGTCTTCTACCTGCTCTTCTTAGTCCTCTCAGTCTCTGCTCTTGCAGTCTTCCTTTGAACCCTGCGTATCTTCACCCTCTCTGCTTGTATCCTGCCTACTACCTTCTGAGTACAACAGCAGAACATACCACATCACAACATAATCTGCCAATGAAGAGAAGAAATATGAGTCATACATGATTATCACTTCCACAACTCTTCTCATGTATATAATCAACCTATGAGGGTAAGTTAATGATTAATAAAAATATAATGAGCCCCAGAAAATAACCTCTCCATCTCACAGTGAAAATAAGATTGTTTTTTTTACTCATGGACATACTGGTAATACAAAGTAATTTGAGTTAAAAAGTAAACATAGCTGCACAACAGTATCAAGACAGTGGCTACTAGTGGCTACTAGTTTCTAAGAAACTAAAGAAACTAAAATAGAAAGAAACTAAAATAATTTTGTTTAAAGTAACTTCTGCTCTGATATGACTCTTTCTACATGGCTTAAAATTCTAATACTTCTAATGCTATTCTTGTCTATGCTCTCTTGTATAAAATAATCCTTCTGGCCGTACTCAGCCGGCTTTCAAATATAAATCAGACTTTATCAAGGTATTCTATATCAAATATATTGTTTTTGATTTTATTTGATTATCAGCAGGTATGCTGATAATTCTACTTCAGCAGCCTGTAGCAGATTCTATAATTAACAGTCATCCCCTACATTTCATTCCAATCTGCAGTACTAGCAGTCGTTTAAGTAATGGCAGCCCCACAAACGAATTTAAGAAAAAAAAAAAGAAAATATAAGAAAATATAACAAAGAAAATTTGTTACGTCCTGGTCCAATTTTTGGTCAGGGAGGAGGTTCAAAATGATTCCAGGGGCATGATTACACACAAGCAAGGTCAGATGTTGTTTACTACAGTTTTACTATTGTTATCTAAAAATGATGCTAAATGGCTATAGAGAAAAGGCAGAGGTATAGGAAAGAAGGAAAGTAGGAGCAGAATTTTGGAGAGCTGCAAGAAATAACATATCACTACCACAGCTGGTCCACAACATGGCTTGATGATCCTCTGGAGTCAATGACATCCCATTGATCTGTGATTCTCAGGCCTCTGTTGATGGTGGTGAGGAATCCCCATTGCAGTGGGGTATAACAGTTCCTGTTCCTGTTGACTCATAGTTTGACCAATCAATGTGACAGTTACCTGTGCTCATCTAATCATTGTCTGACATAGTTGATGTATGAGCCCCACACCTCTGCTCCACAAGCAGTGGTGGGTCTTGCAAGGCAGACAAGTTTTCAGGGTAGAAGGTACAGTTGTTTTGAGAACCAAGGACGTACATTCTTTGTTACCAGTAGACTGGCGACAGAAGTCCTGTGGCAAGCAAGCTTTGAGGCATCTTGTCTGTCTGTCGGGTTCTTACACAATTATCTTAACTATTTATGGAATCTGTAGCCACTTTCAGATGTATTTTCTTGCTCTAATGGAATCGTAGAGTTAAGTGGAAACAGACATTTTGGATTTAAAAGAGAGGCTTGGCTCTGAGATAATTCAGAATGAAATTCATAGTTTCTCCCATTTGGGTCATATTGGGCTAATATAGCTGAAATGAGTCTCTTTTAACTAATATATGATATTTGTTTTATTCAGGATTCCCCTGGACAGATCCATCAGGATACATTAATATCAGAGAGTTCCTAGAACTACTTCTTTGCCTTTTAGTAAATTCAATTTATATCAAAGCACACATTCAATATTCATCATCAAAAAATAATTTTAACTTAGTAAGGTATATGTGTCTAGGTATATAGCCACAGTATATAGCTTCACAGCTTTGAATATTAAATAAAGCTCCTGAGATTTCTCAGCAGGCATTTCTTCTACTTTCTTGGGTACTCTAAATATATGTATTTGAAATGTTTATTTTACCTTAGAAAAAGTTTTAGTAAGAGCTCAAAGTCTTATCATTCCCACACCTCATTATTAGCTGTTGAACGAGCAGTATCTCTAAATCATGCATTTGTCTACAAACACAGTAATATGACTATGTAGCTGTACCAACATGACTATGTAGCTGTACCAATTGTGGATTTATTAGACTGTATTGATAAGGAGCTTAAGAAATTAAGGCCTTTCAAAAACAATTTAATAGCAACATTTAAAAATGTTATTATTTGACAATTATTTTTTTTTAATTTCAGTTTGTAGAAACATTTTTGACGAGGGCGCTGTGAATACTACTGGCATTAAAACTGATTACATAATACTTATTTTATGTGATTGAGTATTAAACAGACTTGGTTTATGTAACTTAGTACTAAACTAAGCATATAAACATAGAAACCTACTCAACTACAAAATTTTGAGTTCCCCATGAGAGAAGCATTCACAAATATTCTACTTTTCAATCTTGACTGTTTAACTAGAGAAGAAAACTGACCACTTGGGAGGTTTGCAGAGATGTTGTTAGACTGGGTAGGGAAGAAACAAGGAAAGCCAAAGCCTCCTTGGAATGAAAATTCACAAGAGATGTCAAAAACAACAAGAAAGGGTTCTTCAATTATATTGGAGGCAAAAGAAAAATTAGAGAAAATGTGGGCCCACTGCTGAATGAGTCAGGTGCCATGGTAACAGAGGATGCAGGGAAGGCTGAGTTGCTGAATGCCTTCTTTGCCTCAGTCTTTACTGCTCAGGCCAACCCCCAGGAGCAATGGACTCTGGATGAATCAGAGATAGTCTGGACTAAGGAAGATCTTCCCTTGGTGGAGGAGAACCAAGTTAGAGATCAGTTAAGAAGGCTGGACATCAACAAGTCCATGGGTCCGGATGGGATACACCTGAGAGTGCTGAGGAAGCTGGCAGAAGTCATTGCAGGGCCATTCTTCATCACCTTTGAGAGGTCCTGAAGAACAGGCGAGGTGCTCAAGGACTGGAGGAAGGCCATTGTCATCCCAGACTTCAAAAAGGGCAAGAAGTAGGACCTGGGAAATTACAGTCTGGTCAGCCTCACCTCCATCCCTTGAAAGGTAATGGGATGTCATCCTGAGTGTCATCTCGGAGCATATGGAGGAAAAGAAAGCTATCAGGAGTAGTCAACATGGATT